>CATKUP010000562.1:0-126000 GCA_949786385.1 Onychomys leucogaster
ACTGTGTTTCCTACACACACGGACCATATCTAGTTCAACTCTGCTTCTGAAACTGATACAAACCACAGGCCCTCTAACATCCAGTGCGTTTCAGTTAAGAGCGAGAAACGTGTGAGCTTCGTGTACAATATAGCTTCGTTTGAGCTGAAAAGTGACTGCGTTTACCTGAAACGAAGTCTCGCTTGTAGGAAGACACAGAGCCTGGCATTTAACTCCGTTTCTGAAGGGAAACACACAGCACAGTTCTCATCCACGAAACACACTCTGCTTTAGAGCAAGAAGCACGCTCTTGCTTTCTAGAGTCTCTAATAAGGCGGGAAACGTTAGAGTGCTCAGAACAAAAGAACTGTGTTTCCTACACACACGGACCATATCTAGTTCAACTCTGCTTCTGAAACTGATACAAACCACAGGCCCTCTAACATCCAGTGCGTTTCAGTTAAGAGCGAGAAACGTGTGAGCTTCCTGTACAATATAGCTTCGTTTGAGCTGAAAAGTGACTGCGTTTACCTGAAATGAAGTCTCGCTTGTAGGAAGACACAGAGCCTGGCATTTAACTCCGTTTCTGAAGGGAAACACACAGCACAGTTCTCATCCACGAAACACACTCTGCTTTAGAGCAAGAAGCACGCTCTTGCTTTCTAGAGTCTCTAATAAGGCGGGAAACGTGAGAGTGCTCAGAACAAAAGAACTGTGTTTCCTACACACACGGACCATATCTAGTTCAACTCTGCTTCTGAAACTGATACAAACCACAGGCCCTCTAACATCCAGTGCGTTTCAGTTAAGAGCGAGAAACGTGTGAGCTTCCTGTACAATATAGCTTCGTTTGAGCTGAAAAGTGACTGCGTTTACCTGAAACGAAGTCTCGCTTGTAGGAAGACACAGAGCCTGGCATTTAACTCCGTTTCTGAAGGGAAACACACAGCACAGTTCTCATCCACGAAACACACTCTGCTTTAGAGCAAGAAGCACGCTCTTGCTTTCTAGAGTCTCTAATAAGGCGGGAAACGTGAGAGTGCTCAGAACAAAAGAAATGTGTTTCCTACACACACGGACCATATCTAGTTCAACTCTGCTTCTGAAACTGATACAAACCACAGGCCCTCTAACATCCAGTGCGTTTCAGTTAAGAGCGAGAAACGTGTGAGCTTCGTGTACAATATAGCTTCGTTTGAGCTGAAAAGTGACTGCGTTTACCTGAAACGAAGTCTCGCTTGTAGGAAGACACAGAGCCTGGCATTTAACTCCGTTTCTGAAGGGAAACACACAGCACAGTTCTCATCCACGAAACACACTCTGCTTTAGAGCAAGAAGCACGCTCTTGCTTTCTAGAGTCTCTAATAAGGCGGGAAACGTGAGAGTGCTCAGAACAAAAGAACTGTGTTTCCTACACACACGGACCATATCTAGTTCAACTCTGCTTCTGAAACTGATACAAACCACAGGCCCTCTAACATCCAGTGCGTTTCAGTTAAGAGCGAGAAACGTGTGAGCTTCGTGTACAATATAGCTTCGTTTGAGCTGAAAAGTGACTGCGTTTACCTGAAACGAAGTCTCGCTTGTAGGAAGACACAGAGCCTGGCATTTAACTCCGTTTCTGAAGGGAAACACACAGCACAGTTCTCATCCACGAAACACACTCTGCTTTAGAGCAAGAAGCACGCTCTTGCTTTCTAGAGTCTCTAATAAGGCGGGAAACGTTAGAGTGCTCAGAACAAAAGAACTGTGTTTCCTACACACACGGACCATATCTAGTTCAACTCTGCTTCTGAAACTGATACAAACCACAGGCCCTCTAACATCCAGTGCGTTTCAGTTAAGAGCGAGAAACGTGTGAGCTTCCTGTACAATATACCTTCGTTTGAGCTGAAAAGTGACTGCGTTTACCTGAAACGAAGTCTCGCTTGTAGGAAGACACAGAGCCTGGCATTTAACTCCGTTTCTGAAGGGAAACACACAGCACAGTTCTCATCCACGAAACACACTCTGCTTTAGAGCAAGAAGCACGCTCTTGCTTTCTAGAGTCTCTAATAAGGCGGGAAACGTGAGAGTGCTCAGAACAAAAGAACTGTGTTTCCTACACACACGGACCATATCTAGTTCAACTCTGCTTCTGAAACTGATACAAACCACAGGCCCTCTAACATCCAGTGCGTTTCAGTTAAGAGCGAGAAACGTGTGAGCTTCCTGTACAATATAGCTTCGTTTGAGCTGAAAAGTGACTGCGTTTACCTGAAACGAAGTCTCGCTTGTAGGAAGACACAGAGCCTGGCATTTAACTCCGTTTCTGAAGGGAAACACACAGCACAGTTCTCATCCACGAAACACACTCTGCTTTAGAGCAAGAAGCACGCTCTTGCTTTCTAGAGTCTCTAATAAGGCGGGAAACGTGAGAGTGCTCAGAACAAAAGAACTGTGTTTCCTACACACACGGACCATATCTAGTTCAACTCTGCTTCTGAAACTGATACAAACCACAGGCCCTCTAACATCCAGTGCGTTTCAGTTAAGAGCGAGAAACGTGTGAGCTTCGTGTACAATATAGCTTCGTTTGAGCTGAAAAGTGACTGCGTTTACCTGAAACGAAGTCTCGCTTGTAGGAAGACACAGAGCCTGGCATTTAACTCCGTTTCTGAAGGGAAACACACAGCACAGTTCTCATCCACGAAACACACTCTGCTTTAGAGCAAGAAGCACGCTCTTGCTTTCTAGAGTCTCTAATAAGGCGGGAAACGTGAGAGTGCTCAGAACAAAAGAACTGTGTTTCCTACACACACGGACCATATCTAGTTCAACTCTGCTTCTGAAACTGATACAAACCACAGGCCCTCTAACATCCAGTGCGTTTCAGTTAAGAGCGAGAAACGTGTGAGCTCCGTGTACAATATAGCTTCGTTTGAGCTGAAAAGTGACTGCGTTTACCTGAAACGAAGTCTCGCTTGTAGGAAGATACAGAGCCTGGCATTTAACTCCGTTTCTGAAGGGAAACACACAGCACAGTTCTCATCCACGAAACACACTCTGCTTTAGAGCAAGAAGCACGCTCTTGCTTTCTAGAGTCTCTAATAAGGCGGGAAACGTGAGAGTGCTCAGAACAAAAGAACTGTGTTTCCTACACACACGGACCATATCTAGTTCAACTCTGCTTCTGAAACTGATACAAACCACAGGCCCTCTAACATCCAGTGCGTTTCAGTTAAGAGCGAGAAACGTGTGAGCTTCGTGTACAATATAGCTTCGTTTGAGCTGAAAAGTGACTGCGTTTACCTGAAACGAAGTCTCGCTTGTAGGGAGACTCAGAGCACGGGATTTAACTCCATTTCTGAAGTGAAACACACAGCATTGTCTCATCCATGGATCACACTCTGCTTTAGAGCGAGAAGCACGCTCTTGCTTTCTAGAGTCTCTAAGACAGCAGGAAACGTGAGTGTGCTGAGAACAAAAGAACGGTGTTTGCTACACATACGGACCATATCTAGTCCAACTCTTCTTCTGAAACTGATACAAATCACTGGTCCTCTAACATCCAATGCTTGTCTGTTAAGATGAGAAACTTGTGAGCTTCGTGAACGATGTAGTTCGTTTGAGCAAAAAATGACTGACCTTACCTGAAACAAATTCTTGCTTGTAGGAAGACGAAGAGCCTGGGATTTAACTCCTTTTCTGAAGGGAAACACACAGCATAGTTTTCATCCATGGATCACACTCTGCTTTAGAGCGAGAAGCACGGTCTTGCTTTCTAAAGTCTCTAAGACAGCAGGAAACCTGAGTGTGCTGAGAACAAAAGAACGGTGTTTCCTACACATACGGACCATATCAAGCCCAACTCTGCTTCTGAAACAGATTCAAAGCACTGATCCTCTAAGATCCAATGCTTGTCAGTTAAGATAGAAACGTGTGAGCTTTGTGAATGATGTAGTTCCTTTTAACTGAAAAGTGACTGCCTTACCGGAAACGAAGTCTTGCTTGTGGGGAGACTCAGAGCATGGGTTTTAACTCCATTTCTGAAGTGAAACACACAGCATTGTCTCATCCATTGATCACACTCTGCTTAAGAACAAGAAGCACGCTCTTGCTTTCTAGAGTCTCTAAGACAGCTGGAAACGTGAGTGTGCTGAGAACAAAAGAACGGTGTTTCCTACACATACAGACCATATCTAGTCCAACTCTGTTTCTTAAACTGATAAAAAAGCACTTTTCCTCTATCATCCAATGCCTGTCTGTTAAGATGAGAAAATTGTGAGCTCAGTGAACGATGTAGTTCGTTTGAGCTGAAAAGTGACTTCCCTTACCTGAAAGGAAGTCTTGCTTGTGGGAAGACACAGAGCCTGGGATTTAACTCCATTTCTGAAGGGAAACACACAGCATAGTTCTCATCCATGGATCACACTCTGCTTTAGAGCAAGAAGCACGCTCTTGCTTTCTAGAGTCTCTAAGACAGCAGGAAACGTGAGTGTGCTGAGAACAAAAGAACGGTTTTTCCTACACATACGGACATAATATAGTCCAACTCTTCTTCTGAAACTGGTACAGAGCACTGCTCCTCTAACATCCAATGCTTGTCAGTTAAGATGAGAAACGTGTGAGCTTCGTGAAAGATGTAGTTCGTTTGAGCAGAAAAGTGACTGCCCTTACCTGAAACGAAGTCTTGCTTGTAGGAAGACACAGAGCCTGGGATTTAACTCCATTTCTGAAGGGAAACACACAGCATAGTTCTCATCCATGGATCACACTCTGCTTTAGAGCGAGAAGCATGCTCTTGCTTTCTAGAGTCTCTAAGACAGCAGGAAACGTGAGTGTGCTGAGAACAAAAGAACAGTGTTTCCTACACATACGGACCATATCTAGTCCAACTGTGCTTCTGAAACAGATACAAAGCACTGGTATTCTAACATCCAATGCTTGTCAGTTAAGATGAGAAACGTGTGAGCTTCAGGAACGATGTAGTTCCTTTGAGCAGAAAAGTGACTGTCCTTACCTGAAACGAAGTCTTGCTAGTAGGGAGACTCAGAGCATGGGATTTAATTGCATTTCTGAAGTGAAACACACAGCATTGTTTCATCCATGGATCACACTCTGCTTTTGAGCGATAAGCACGCTCTTGCTTTCTAGAGTTTCTAATACACCAGGAAACGTGAGTGTGCTGAGAACAAAAGAACGGTGTTTCCTACACATACAGACCATATCTAGTCCAACTCTTCTTCTGAAACTCATACAAAGCACTGGTCCTCTAACATCCAATGCTTGTCTGTTAAGATGAGAAACGTGTGAGCTTCGTGAACGATGTAGTTCGTTTGAGCTGAAAAGTGACTGCCCTTACCTGAAATGAAGTCTTGCCTGTAGGATGACGCAGAGGCTGGGATTTAACTCCATTTTTGAAGGGAGACACACAGCATAGTTCTCATCCATGGATCACACTCTGCTTTAGAGCAAGAAGCACGCTCTTGCTTTCTAGACTCTCTAATACAGCAGGAAATCTGAGTGTGCCCAGAACAAAAGAACGGTGATTCCTACACATATGGACCATATGTATTCCAAATCTGCTTCTGAAACTGATACAAAGCACTGACCCTCTAACTTCCAAAGCTTGTCAGGTAAGATGAGAAACGTGTGAGCTCAGTGAACGATGTAGTTTGTTTGAGCTAAAAAGTGACTGCCCTTACTTGAATCGAAGTCTTGCTTGTAGGAAGACTCAGAGCCTGGAATTTAACTCCATTTCGGAAGTGAAACACACAGCATTGTCTCATCCATGGATCACACTCTGCTTTTGAGCGATAAGCACGCTCTTGCTTTCTACAGTCTCTAAGACAGCAGGAAACGTGAGTGTGCTGAGAACAAAAGAACGGTGTTTCCTACACATACGGACCATATCAAGTCCAACTCTGCTTCTGAAACAGATACAAAGCACTGGTCCTCTAAGATCCAATGCTTTTCAGTTAACATGAGAAACGTGTGAGCTTTGTGAATGATGTAGTTCCTTTGAACTGAAAAGTGACTGCCCTTACCTGAAATGAAGTCTTGCTTGTGGGGAGACTCAGAGCATTGGATTTAACTCCATTTCTGAAGTGAAACACACAGCATAGTCTCATCCATGGATCACACTCTGCTTTAGAGCGAGAAGCACGCTCTTGCTTTCTAGAGTCTCTAAGACACCAGGAAACATGAGTGTGCCCTGAACAAAAGAATGGTGTTTCCTACACATATGGACCATATGTATTCCAAATCTGCTTCTGAAACTGATACAAAGCACTGACCCTCTAACATCCAAAGCTTGTCAGTTAAGATGAGAAACGTGTGAGCTCAGTGAACGATGTAGTTCGTTTGAGCTAAAAAGTGACTGCCCTTACCTGAAAGGAAGTCTTGCTTGTAGGAAGACTCAGAGCCTGGGATTTAACTCCATTTCTGAAGTGAAACACACAGCATAGTTCTCATCCATGGATCACACTCTGCTTTAGAGCGAGAAGCACGATGTTGCTTCCTAGAATCTAAGACAGCAGGAAACGTGAGTGTACTGAGAACAAAAGAACGGTTTTTCCTACACATACGGACATTATATAGTCCAACTCTTCTTCTGAAACTGGTACAGAGCACTGCTCCTCTAACATGCAATGCTTGTCAGTTAAGATGAGAAACGTGTGAGCTTCGTGAAAGATGTAGTTCGTTTGAGCAGAAAAGTGACTGCCCTTACCTGAAACGAAGTCTTGCTTGTAGGAAGACACAGAGCCTGGGATTTAACTCCATTTCTGAAGGGAAACACACAGCATAGTTCTCATCCATGGATCACACTCTGCTTTAGAGCGAGAAGCATGCTCTTGCTTTCTAGAGTCTCTAAGACAGCAGGAAACGTGAGTGTGCTGAGAACAAAAGAACAGTGTTTCCTACACATACGGACCATATCTAGTCCAACTGTGCTTCTGAAACAGATACAAAGCACTGGTATTCTAACATCCAATGCTTGTCAGTTAAGATGAGAAACGTGTGAGCTTCGGGAACGATGTAGTTCCTTTGAGCAGAAAAGTGACTGTCCTTACCTGAAACGAAGTCTTGCTAGTAGGGAGACTCAGAGCATGGGATTTAATTGCATTTCTGAAGTGAAACACACAGCATTGTCTCATCCATGGATCACACTCTGCTTTTGAGCGATAAGCACGCTCTTCCTTTCTAGAGTTTCTAAGACAGCAGGAAACGTGAGTGTGCTGAGAACAAAAGAACGGTGTTTCCTACACATACAGACCATATCTAGTCCAACTCTTCTTCTAAAACTCATACAAAGCACTGGTCCTCTAACATCCAATGCTTGTCTGTTAAGATGAGAAACGTGTGAGCTTCGTGAACGATGTAGTTCGTTTGAGCTGAAAAGTGACTGCCCTTACCTGAAACGAAGTCTTGCCTGTAGGATGACGCAGAGGCTGGGATTTAACTCCATTTTTGAAGGGAGACACACAGCATAGTTCTCATCCATGGATCACACTCTGCTTTAGAGCAAGAAGCACGCTCTTGCTTTCTAGACTCTCTAATACAGCAGGAAATCTGAGTGTGCCCAGAACAAAAGAACGGTGATTCCTACACATATGGACCATATGTAGTCCAAATCTGCTTCTGAAACTGATACAAAGCACTGACCCTCTAACATCCAAAGCTTGTCAGTTAAGATGAGAAACGTGTGAGCTCAGTGAACGATGTAGTTCGTTTGAGATAAAAAGTGACTGCCCTTACCTGAAAGGAAGTCTTGCTTGTAGGAATACTCAGAGCCTGGGATTTAACTCCATTTCTGAAGTGAAACACACAGCATAGTTCTCATCCATGGATCACACTCTGCTTTAGAGCGAGAACCACGATCTTGCTTCCTAGAATCTAAGACAGCAGGAAATGTGAGTGTACTGAGAACAAAAGAACGGTGTTTCCTACCCATACGGACCATATCTAGTCCAACTCTGCTTCTGAAACAGATACAAAGCACTGGTCCTCTAACATCCAATGCTTGTCAGTTAAGATGAGAAACGTGTGAGCTTTGTGAATGATGTAGTTCCTTTGAACTGAAAAGTGACTGCCCTTACCTGAAACGAAGTCTTGCTTTTAGTAAGACACAGAGCCAGGGATTTAAGTCCACTTCTGAAGGGAAACACACAGCATAGTTCTCATCCATGGATCACACTCTGCTTTAGAGCGAGAAGCATGCTCTTGCTTTCTAGAGTCTCTAAGACAGCAGGAAACGTGAGTGTGCTGAGAACAAAAGAACAGTGTTTCCTACACATACGGACCATATCTAGTCCAACTGTGCTTCTGAAACAGATACAAAGCACTGGTATTCTAACATCCAATGCTTGTCAGTTAAGATGAGAAACGTGTGAGCTTCGTGAACGATGTAGTTCGTTTCAGCTGAAAAGTACTGCCATTACCTGAAACGAAGTCTTGCCTGTAGGATGACGCAGATGCTGGGATTCAACTCCATTTTTGAAGGGAAACACACAGCATAGTTCTCATCCATGGATCACACTCTGCTTTAGAGCAAGAAGCACGCTCTTGCTTTCTAGACTCTCTAATACAGCAGGAAATCTGAGTGTGCCCAGAACAAAA
This sequence comes from Onychomys leucogaster, assembly GCA_949786385.1. NCBI lineage: Eukaryota > Metazoa > Chordata > Mammalia > Rodentia > Cricetidae > Onychomys > Onychomys leucogaster. The sequence continues at coordinate 8,581 of CATKUP010000562.1, forward strand.
GAACGGTGTTTCCTACACATACAGACTATATGTAGTCCAAATCTTCTTCTGAAATTGATAAAAAGCACTGACCCTCTAACATCCAAAGCTTGTCAGTTAAGATGAGAAACGTGTGAGATCAGTGAACGATGTAGTTCGTTTGAGATAAAAAGTGACTGCCCTTACCTGAAACGATGTCTTGCTTGTAGGAAGACTCAGAGCCTGGAATTTAACTCCATTTCGGAAGTGAAACACACAGCATTGTCTCATCCATGGATCACACTCTGCTTTTGAGCGATAAGCACGCTCTTGCTTTCTAGAGTCTCTAAGACAACAGGAAACGGGAGTGTGCTGAGAACAAAAGAACGGTGTTTCCTACACATACGGACCATATCAAGTCCAACTCTGCTTCTGAAACAGATACAAAGCACTGGTCCTCTAAGATCCAATGCTTGTCAGTTAACATGAGAAACGTGTGAGCTTTGTGAATGATGTAGTTCCTTTGAACTGAAAAGTGACTGCCCTTACCTGAAACGAAGTCTTGCTTGTAGGGAGACTCAGAGCATGGGATTTAACTCCATTTCTGAAGTGAAACACACAGCATAGTCTCATCCATGGATCACACTCTGCTTTAGAGCGAGAAGCACGCTCTTGCTTTCTAGAGTCTCTAAGACAGCAGGAAACATGAGTGTGCCCTGAACAAAAGAATGGTGTTTCCTACACATATGGACCATATGTAGTCCAAATCTGCTTCTGAAACTGATACAAAGCACTGACCCTCTAACATCCAAAGCTTGTCAGTTAAGATGAGAAACGTGTGAGCTCAGTGAACGATGTAGTTCGTTTGAGCTAAAAAGTGACTGCCCTTACCTGAAAGGAAGTCTTGCTTGTAGGAAGACTCAGAGCCTGGGATTTAACTCCATTTCTGAAGTGAAACATACAGCATAGTTCTCATCCATGGATCACACTCTGCTTTAGAGCGAGAAGCACGATGTTGCTTCCTAGAATCTAAGACAGCAGGAAACGTGAGTGTACTGAGAACAAAAGAACGGTTTTTCCTACACATACGGACATTATATAGTCCAACTCTTCTTCTGAAACTGGTACAGAGCACTGCTCCTCTAACATGCAATGCTTGTCAGTTAAGATGAGAAACGTGTGAGCTTCGTGAAAGATGTAGTTCGTTTGAGCAGAAAAGTGACTGCCCTTACCTGAAACGAAGTCTAGCTTATAGGAAGACACAGAGCCTGGGATTTAACTCCATTTCTGAAGGGAAGCACACAGCATAGTTCTCATCCATGGATCACACTCTGCTTTAGAGCGAGAAGCATGCTCTTGCTTTCTAGAGTCTCTAAGACAGCAGGAAACGTGAGTGTGCTGAGATCAAAAGAAGAGTGTTTCCTACACATACGGACCATGTCTAGTCCAACTGTGCTTCTGAAACAGATACAAAGCACTGGTATTCTAACATCCAATGCTTGTCAGTTAAGATCAGAAACGTGTGAGCTTCGGGAACAATGTAGTTCCTTTGAGCAGAAAAGTGACTGTCCTTACCTGAAACGAAGTCTTGCTTGTAGGGAGACTCAGAGCATGGGATTTAATTGCATTTCTGAAGTGAAACACACAGCATTGTCTCATCCATGGATCACACTCTGCTTTTGAGCGATAAGCACGCTCTTGCTTTCTAGAGTTTCTAAGACAGCAGGAAACGTGAGTGTGCTGACAACAAAAGAACGGTGTTTCCTACACATACGGACCATATCTAGTCCAACTCTTCTTCTGAAACTCATACAAAGCACTGGTCCTCTAACATCCAATGCTTGTCTGTTAAGATGAGAAACGTGTGAGCTTCGTGAACGATGTAGTTCATTTGAGCTGAATAGTGACTGCCCTTACCTGAAACGAAGTCTTGCCTGTAGGATGACGCAGAGGCTGGGATTTAACTCCATTTTTGAAGGGAAACACACAGCATAGTTCTCATCCATGGATGACACTCTGCTTTAGAGCAAGAAGCACGCTCTTGCTTTCTAGAGTCTCTAATACAGCAGGAAATCTGAGTGTGCCCAGAACAAAAGAACGGTGATTCCTACACATATGGACCATATGTATTCCAAATCTGCTTCTGAAACTGATACAAAGCACTGACACTCTAACATCCAAAGCTTGTCAGGTAAGATGAGAAACGTGTGAGCTCAGTGAACGATGTAGTTCGTTTGAGCTAAAAAGTGACTGCCCTTACTTGAATCGAAGTCTTGCTTGTAGGAAGACTCAGAGCCTGGGATTTAACTCCATTTCTGAAGTGAAACATACAGCATAGTTCTCATCCATGAATCACACTCTGCTTTAGAGCGAGAAGCACGATCTTGCTTTCTAGAATCTAAGACAGCAGGAAACGTGAGTGTGCTGAGAAGAAAAGAACGGTGTTTCCTACACATACAGACATTATATAGTCCAACTCTTCTTCTGAAACTGGTACAAAGCACTGCGCCTCTAACATCCAATGCTTGTCAGTTAAGATGAGAAACGTGTGAGCTTCGTGAACGATGTAGTTCGTTTGAGTAGAAAAATGACTGACCTTACTTGAAATGAAGTCTTGCTTTTAGGAAGATTCGGAGGCTGGGATTTAACTCCTTTTCTGAAGGGAAACACACAGCATAGTTCTCATCCATGGATCACGCTATGCTTTAGAGCGAGAAGCACGCTCTTGTTTCTAGAGTCCCTAAGACAGCAGGAAACGTGAGTGTGCTGAGAACAAAAGAACGGTGTTTCCTACACATACGGACATTATATAGTCCAACTCTGCTTCTGAAACTGATACAAAGCACTGGTCCTCTAAAATCCAAAGCTTGTCTGTTAAGATGAGAAAGGTGTGAGCTTCGTGAACGATGTAGTTCGTTTGAGCTGAAAAGTAACTGCCCTCCCTGAAACGAAGTCTTGCCTGTAGGATGACGCAGAGGCTGGGATTTAACTCCATTTTTGAAGGGAAACACACAGCATAGTTCTCATCCATGGATCACACTCTGCTTTAGAGCAAGAAGCACGCTCTTGCTTTCTAGAGTCTCTAATACAGCAGGATATCTGAGTGTGCCCAGAACAAAAGAACGGTGTTTCCTACACATATGGACCATATGTAGTCCAAATCTGCTTCTGAAACTGATACAAAGCACTGGTGCTATAACATCCAAAGCATGTCAGGTAAGATGAGAAACGTGTGAGCTCAGTGAACGATGTAGTTCGTTTGAGCTAAAAAGTGACTGCCCTTACCTGAAACGAAGTCTTGCTTGTAGGAAGACTCAGAGCCTGGGATTTAACTCCAAATCTGAAGTGAAACACACAGCATAGTTCTCATCCATGGATCACACTCTGCTTTAGAGCGAGAAGCACGATCTTGCATTCTAGAATCTAAGACAGCAGGAAACGTTAGAGTGCTGAGAACAAAAGAACGGTTTTTCCTACACATACGGACATTATATAGTCCAACTCTTCTTCTGAAACTGGTACAAAGCACTGCTCCTCTAACATCCAATGCTTGTCAGTTAAGATGAGAAACGTGTGAGCTTCGTGAAAGATGTAGTTCGTTTGAGCAGAAAAGTGACTGCCCTTACCTGAAACGAAGTCTTGCTTGTAGGAAGACACAGAGCCTGGGATTTAACTCCATTTCTGAAGGGAAACACACAGCATAGTTCTCATCCATGGATCACACTCTGCTTTAGAGCGAGAAGCATGCTCTTGCTTTCTAGAGTCTCTAAGACAGCAGGAAACGTGAGTGTGCTGAGAACAAAAGAACGGTGTTTCCTACACATACGGACCATATCTAGTCCAACCCTGCTTCTGAAACAGATACAAAGCACTGGTATTCTAACATCCAATGCTTGTCAGTTAAGATGAGAAACGTGTGAGCTTCGGGAACGATGTAGTTCCTTTGAGCTGAAAAGTGACTGCCCTTACCTGACACGAAGTCTTGCTTGTAGGGAGACACAGAGCATGGGATTTAACTCCATTTCTGAAGTGAAACACACAGCATAGTCTCATCCATGGATCACACTCTGCTTTAGAGCAAGAAGCACGCTCTTGCTTTCTAGAGTCTCTAAGACAGCAGGAAACGTGAGTGTGCTGAGAAAAAAAGAATGGTGTTTCCTACACATACGGACATTATATAGTCCAACTCTGCTTCTGAAACTGATACAAAGCACTGGTCCTCTAAAATGCAATGCTTGTCTGTTAAGATGAGAAACGTGTGAGCTTCGTGAACGATGTAGTTCGTTTGAGCTGAAAAGTACTGCCATTACCTGAAACGAAGTCTTGCCTGTAGGATGACGCAGAGGCTGGGATTTAACTCCATTTTTGAAGGGAAACACACATCATAGTTCTCATCCATGGATCGCACTCTGCTTTAGAGCAAGAAGCACGCTCTTGCTTTCTAGACTCAATAATACAGCAGGAAATCTGAGTGTGCCCAGAACAAAAGAACGGTGTTTCCTACACATATGGACCATATGTAGTCCAAATCTGCTTCTGAAACTGATACAAAGCACTGACCCTCTAACATCCAAAGCTTGTCAGTTAAGATGAGAAACGTGTGAGCTCAGTGAACGATGTAGATCGTTTGAGCTAAAAAGTGACTGCCCTTACTTGAAACAAAATCTTGCTTGTAGGAAGACTCAGAGCCTGGGATTTAACTCCATTTCTGAAGTGAAACACACAGCATAGTCTCATCGATGGATCACACTCTGCTTTAGAGCGAGAAGCACGCTCTTGCTTTCTAGAGTCTCTAAGACAGCAGGAAATGTGACTGTGCTGAGAAGAAAAGAACGGTGCTTCCTACACATACGGACATTATATAGTCCAACTCTTCTTCTGAAACTGGTACAAAGCACTGCTCCTCTAACATCTAATGCTTGTCAGTTAAGATGAGAAACGTGTGAGCTTCGTGAAAGATGTAGTTCGTTTGAGCAGAAAAGTGACTGCCCTTACCTGAAACGAAGTCTTGCTTGTAGGAAGACACAGAGCCTGGGATTTAACTCCATTTCTGAAGAGAAACACACAGCATAGTTCTCATCCATGTATCACACTCTGCTTTAGAGCGAGAAGCATGCTCTTGCTTTCTAGAGTCTCTAAGACAGCAGGAAACGTGAGTGTGCTGAGAACAAAAGAACTGTGTTTCCTACACATACGGACCATATCTAGTCCAAACCTGCCTCTGAAACAGATACAAAGCACTGGTATTCTAACATCCAATGCTTGTCAGTTAAGATGAGAAACGTGTGAGCTTCGGGAACGATGTAGTTCCTTTGAGCTGAAAAGTGACTGCCCTTACCTGACACGAAGTCTTGCTTGTAGGGAGACACAGAGCATGGGATTTAACTCCATTTCTGAAGTGAAACACACAGCATAGTCTCATCCATGGATCACACTCTGCTTTAGAGCGAGAAGCACGCTCTTGCTTTCTAGAGTCTCTAAGACAGCAGGAAACATGAGTGTGCCCTGAACAAAAGAATGGTGTTTCCTACACATATGGACCATATGTAGTCCAAATCTGCTTCTGAAACTGATACAAAGCACTGACCCTCTAACATCCAAAGCTTGTCAGTTAAGATGAGAAACGTGTGAGCTCAGTGAACGATGTAGTTCGTTTGAGCTAAAAAGTGACTGCCCTTACCTGAAAGGAAGTCTTGCTTGTAGGAAGACTCAGAGCCTGGGATTTAACTCCATTTCTGAAGTGAAACACACAGCATAGTTCTCATCCATGGATCACACTCTGCTTTAGAGCGAGAAGCACGATGTTGCTTCCTAGAATCTAAGACAGCAGGAAACGTGAGTGTACTGAGAACAAAAGAACGGTTTTTCCTACACATACGGACATTATATAGTCCAACTCTTCTTCTGAAACTGGTACAGAGCACTGCTCCTCTAACATGCAATGCTTGTCAGTTAAGATGAGAAATGTGTGAGCTTCGTGAAAGATGTAGTTCGTTTGAGCAGAAAAGTGACTGCCCTTACCTGAAATGAAGTCTAGCTTATAGGAAGACACAGAGCCTGGGATTTAACTCCATTTCTGAAGGGAAGCACACAGCATAGTTCTCATCCATGGATCACACTCTGCTTTAGAGCGAGAAGCATGCTCTTGCTTTCTAGAGTCTCTAAGACAGCAGGAAACGTGAGTGTGCTGAGATCAAAAGAAGAGTGTTTCCTACACATACGGACCATGTCTAGTCCAACTGTGCTTCTGAAACAGATACAAAGCACTGGTATTCTAACATCCAATGCTTGTCAGTTAAGATCAGAAACGTGTGAGCTTCGGGAACGATGTAGTTCCTTTGAGCAGAAAAGTGACTGTCCTTACCTGAAACGAAGTCTTGCTTGTAGGGAGACTCAGAGCATGGGATTTAATTGCATTTCTGAAGTGAAACACACAGCATTGTCTCATCCATGGATCACACTCTGCTTTTGAGCGATAAGCACGCTCTTGCTTTCTAGAGTTTCTAAGACAGCAGGAAACGTGAGTGTGCTGACAACAAAAGAACGGTGTTTCCTACACATACGGACCATATCTAGTCCAACTCTTCTTCTGAAACTCATACAAAGCACTGGTCCTCTAACATCCAATGCTTGTCTGTTAAGATGAGAAACGTGTGAGCTTCGTGAACGATGTAGTTCATTTGAGCTGAATAGTGACTGCCCTTACCTGAAACGAAGTCTTGCCTGTAGGATGACGCAGAGGCTGGGATTTAACTCCATTTTTGAAGGGAAACACACAGCATAGTTCTCATCCATGGATGACACTCTGCTTTAGAGCAAGAAGCACGCTCTTGCTTTCTAGAGTCTCTAATACAGCAGGAAATCTGAGTGTGCCCAGAACAAAAGAACGGTGATTCCTACACATATGGACCATATGTATTCCAAATCTGCTTCTGAAACTGATACAAAGCACTGACACTCTAACATCCAAAGCTTGTCAGGTAAGATGAGAAACGTGTGAGCTCAGTGAACGATGTAGTTCGTTTGAGCTAAAAAGTGACTGCCCTTACTTGAATCGAAGTCTTGCTTGTAGGAAGACTCAGAGCCTGGGATTTAACTCCATTTCTGAAGTGAAACATACAGCATAGTTCTCATCCATGAATCACACTCTGCTTTAGAGCGAGAAGCACGATCTTGCTTTCTAGAATCTAAGACAGCAGGAAACGTGAGTGTGCTGAGAAGAAAAGAACGGTGTTTCCTACACATACAGACATTATATAGTCCAACTCTTCTTCTGAAACTGGTACAAAGCACTGCGCCTCTAACATCCAATGCTTGTCAGTTAAGATGAGAAACGTGTGAGCTTCGTGAACGATGTAGTTCGTTTGAGTAGAAAAATGACTGACCTTACTTGAAATGAAGTCTTGCTTTTAGGAAGATTCGGAGGCTGGGATTTAACTCCTTTTCTGAAGGGAAACACACAGCATAGTTCTCATCCATGGATCACGCTATGCTTTAGAGCGAGAAGCACGCTCTTGTTTCTAGAGTCCCTAAGACAGCAGGAAACGTGAGTGTGCTGAGAACAAAAGAACGGTGTTTCCTACACATACGGACATTATATAGTCCAACTCTGCTTCTGAAACTGATACAAAGCACTGGTCCTCTAAAATCCAAAGCTTGTCTGTTAAGATGAGAAAGGTGTGAGCTTCGTGAACGATGTAGTTCGTTTGAGCTGAAAAGTAACTGCCCTGCCTGAAACGAAGTCTTGCCTGTAGGATGACGCAGAGGCTGGGATTTAACTCCATTTTTGAAGGGAAACACACAGCATAGTTCTCATCCATGGATCACACTCTGCTTTAGAGCAAGAAGCACGCTCTTGCTTTCTAGAGTCTCTAATACAGCAGGATATCTGAGTGTGCCCAGAACAAAAGAACGGTGTTTCCTACACATATGGACCATATGTAGTCCAAATCTGCTTCTGAAACTGATACAAAGCACTGGTGCTATAACATCCAAAGCATGTCAGGTAAGATGAGAAACGTGTGAGCTCAGTGAACGATGTAGTTCGTTTGAGCTAAAAAGTGACTGCCCTTACCTGAAACGAAGTCTTGCTTGTAGGAAGACTCAGAGCCTGGGATTTAACTCCAAATCTGAAGTGAAACACACAGCATAGTTCTCATCCATGGATCACACTCTGCTTTAGAGCGAGAAGCACGATCTTGCATTCTAGAATCTAAGACAGCAGGAAACGTTAGAGTGCTGAGAACAAAAGAACGGTTTTTCCTACACATACGGACATTATATAGTCCAACTCTTCTTCTGAAACTGGTACAAAGCACTGCTCCTCTAACATCCAATGCTTGTCAGTTAAGATGAGAAACGTGTGAGCTTCGTGAAAGATGTAGTTCGTTTGAGCAGAAAAGTGACTGCCCTTACCTGAAACGAAGTCTTGCTTGTAGGAAGACACAGAGGCTGGGATTTAACTCCATTTCTGAAGGGAAACACACAGCATAGTTCTCATCCATGGATCACACTCTGCTTTAGAGCGAGAAGCATGCTCTTGCTTTCTAGAGTCTCTAAGACAGCAGGAAACGTGAGTGTGCTGAGAACAAAAGAACGGTGTTTCCTACACATACGGACCATATCTAGTCCAACCCTGCTTCTGAAACAGATACAAAGCACTGGTATTCTAACATCCAATGCTTGTCAGTTAAGATGAGAAACGTGTGAGCTTCGGGAACGATGTAGTTCCTTTGAGCTGAAAAGTGACTGCCCTTACCTGACACGAAGTCTTGCTTGTAGGGAGACACAGAGCATGGGATTTAACTCCATTTCTGAAGTGAAACACACAGCATAGTCTCATCCATGGATCACACTCTGCTTTAGAGCAAGAAGCACGCTCTTGCTTTCTAGAGTCTCTAAGACAGCAGGAAACGTGAGTGTGCTGAGAAAAAAAGAATGGTGTTTCCTACACATACGGACATTATATAGTCCAACTCTGCTTCTGAAACTGATACAAAGCACTGGTCCTCTAAAATGCAATGCTTGTCTGTTAAGATGAGAAACGTGTGAGCTTCGTGAACGATGTAGTTCGTTTGAGCTGAAAAGTACTGCCATTACCTGAAACGAAGTCTTGCCTGTAGGATGACGCAGAGGCTGGGATTTAACTCCATTTTTGAAGGGAAACACACATCATAGTTCTCATCCATGGATCGCACTCTGCTTTAGAGCAAGAAGCACGCTCTTGCTTTCTAGACTCAATAATACAGCAGGAAATCTGAGTGTGCCCAGAACAAAAGAACGGTGTTTCCTACACATATGGACCATATGTAGTCCAAATCTGCTTCTGAAACTGATACAAAGCACTGACCCTCTAACATCCAAAGCTTGTCAGTTAAGATGAGAAACGTGTGAGCTCAGTGAACGATGTAGATCGTTTGAGCTAAAAAGTGACTGCCCTTACTTGAAACAAAATCTTGCTTGTAGGAAGACTCAGAGCCTGGGATTTAACTCCATTTCTGAAGTGAAACACACAGCATAGTCTCATCGATGGATCACACTCTGCTTTAGAGCGAGAAGCACGCTCTTGCTTTCTAGAGTCTCTAAGACAGCAGGAAATGTGACTGTGCTGAGAAGAAAAGAACGGTGCTTCCTACACATACGGACATTATATAGTCCAACTCTTCTTCTGAAACTGGTACAAAGCACTGCTCCTCTAACATCTAATGCTTGTCAGTTAAGATGAGAAACGTGTGAGCTTCGTGAAAGATGTAGTTCGTTTGAGCAGAAAAGTGACTGCCCTTACCTGAAACGAAGTCTTGCTTGTAGGAAGACACAGAGCCTGGGATTTAACTCCATTTCTGAAGAGAAACACACAGCATAGTTCTCATCCATGTATCACACTCTGCTTTAGAGCGAGAAGCATGCTCTTGCTTTCTAGAGTCTCTAAGACAGCAGGAAACGTGAGTGTGCTGAGAACAAAAGAACTGTGTTTCCTACACATACGGACCATATCTAGTCCAACCCTGCCTCTGAAACAGATACAAAGCACTGGTATTCTAACATCCAATGCTTGTCAGTTAAGATGAGAAACGTGTGAGCTTCGGGAACGATGTAGTTCCTTTGAGCTGAAAAGTGACTGCCCTTACCTGACACGAAGTCTTGCTTGTAGGGAGACACAGAGCATGGGATTTAACTCCATTTCTGTAGTGAAACACACAGCATAGTCTCATCCATGGATCACACTCTGCTTTAGAGCGAGAAGCACGCTCTTGCTTTCTAGAGTCTCTAAGACAGCAGGAAACGTGAGTGTGCTGAGAACAAAAGAACGGTGTTTCCTACACATACGGACATTATATAGTCCAACTCTGCTTCTGAAACTGATACAAAGCACTGGTCCTCTAAAATGCAATGCTTGTCTGTTAAGATGAGAAACGTGTGAGCTTCGTGAACGATGTAGTTCGTTTGAGCTGAAAAGTACTGCCATTACCTGAAACGAAGTCTTGCCTGTAGGATGACGCAGAGGCTGGGATTTAACTCCATTTTTGAAGGGAAACACAAATCATAGTTCTCATCCATGGATCACACTCTGCTTTAGAGCAAGAAGCACGCTCTTGCTTTCTAGACTCTCTAATACAGCAGGAAATCTGAGTGTGCCCAGAACAAAAGAACGGTGTTTCCTACACATATGGACCATATGTAGTCCAAATCTGCTTCTGAAACTGATACAAAGCACTGACCCTCTAACATCCAAAGCTTGTCAGTTAAGATGAGAAACGTGTGAGCTCAGTGAACGATGTAGATCGTTTGAGCTAAAAAGTGACTGCCCTTACTTGAAACAAAATCTTGCTTGTAGGAAGACTCAGAGCCTGGGATTTAACTCCATTTCTGAAGTGAAACACACAGCATAGTCTCATCAATGGATCACACTCTGCTTTAGAGCGAGAAGCACGCTCTTGCTTTCTAGAGTCTCTAAGACAGCAGGAAATGTGACTGTGCTGAGAACAAAAGAACGGTGTTTCCTACACATACGGACCATATATAGTCCAAATCTGCTTCTGAAACAGATACAAAGCACTGGTATTCTAACATCCAATGCTTGTCAGTTAAGATGAGAAACGTGTGAGCTTCGGGAACGATGTAGTTCCTTTGAGCAGAAAAGTGACTGCCCTTACCTGAAACGAAGTCTTGCTTGTAGGGAGACACAGAGCATGGGAATTAACTCCATTTCTGAAGTGAAACACACAGCATAGTCTCATCCGTGGATCACACTATGCTTTAGAGCGAGAAGCACGCTCTTCTTTCTAGAGTCCCTAAGACAGCAGGAAACGTGAGTGTTCTGAGAACAAAAGAACTGTGTTTCCTACACATACGGACATTATATAGTCCAACTCTGCTTCTGAAACTGATACAAAGCACTGGTCCTCTAAAATGCAATGCTTGTCTGTTAAGATGAGAAACGTGTGAGCTTCGTGAACGATGTAGTTCGTTTGAGCTGAAAAGTACTGCCATTACCTGAAACGAAGTCTTGCCTGTAGGATGACGCAGAGGCTGGGATTTAACTCCATTTCTGAAGGGAAACACACAGCATAGTTCTCATCCATGGATCACACTCTGCTTTAGAGCGAGAAGCATGCTCTTGCTTTCTAGAGTCTCTAAGACAGCAGGAAACGTGAGTGTGCTGAGAACAAAAGAAAGGTGTTTCCTACACATACGGACCATATATAGTCCAACCCTGCTTCTGAAACAGATACAAAGCACTGGTATTCTAACATCCAATGCTTGTCAGTTAAGATGAGAAACGTGTGAGCTTCGGGAACGATGTAGTTCCTTTGAGCAGAAAAGTGACTGCCCTTACCTGAAACGAAGTCTTGCTTGTAGGGAGACACAGAGCATGGGATTTAACTCCATTTCTGAAGTGAAACACACAGCATAGTCTCATCCGTGGATCACACTATGCTTTAGAGCGAGAAGCACGCTCTTCTTTCTAGAGTCCCTAAGACAGCAGGAAACGTGAGTGTTCTGAGAACAAAAGAACTGTGTTTCCTACACATACGGACATTATATAGTCCAACTCTGCTTCTGAAACTGATACAAAGCACTGGTCCTCTAAAATCCAATGCTTGTCTGTTAAGATGAGAAACGTGTGAGCTTCGTGAACGATGTAGTTCGTTTGAGCTGAAAAGTGACTGCCCTTACCTGAAACGAAGTCTTGCCTGTAGGATGACGCAGAGGCTAGGATTTAACTCCATTTTTGAAGGGAAACACACAGCATAGTTTTCATCCATGGATCACACTCTGATTTAGAGTGAGAAGCACGCTCTTGCTTTCTAAAGTCTCTAAGAGAGCAGGAAACGTGAGTGTGCTGACAACAATAGAACGGTGTTTCCTACACATACGGACCATATCTAGTCCAACTCTGCTTCTGAAACAGATACAAAGCACTGATAAGCTAATATCCAATGCTTGTGAGTTAAGATGAGAAACGTGTGAGCTTCAGGAAAGATGTAGTTCCTTTGAGCTGAAAACTGACTGCCAATACCTGAAATAAAGTATTGCTTGTAGAGAGACACAGAGCATGGGATTTAACTCCATTTCTGAAGTGAAACACACAGCAGAGTCTCATCCATGGATCACACTCTGCTTTAGAGCGAGAAGCACGCTCTTGCTTTCTAGAGTCTCTAAGTCAGCAGGAAACGTGACTGTGCTGAGAACAAAAGAACGGTGTTTCCTACACAAACGGACATTATATAGTCCAACTCTGCTTCTGAAACTGATACAAAGCACTGGTCCTCTAAAATGCAATGCTTGTCTGTTAAGATGAGAAACGTGTGAGCTTCGTGAACGATGTAGTTCGTTTGAGCTGAAAAGTACTGCCATTACCTGAAACGAAGTCTTGCCTGTAGGATGACGCAGAGGCTGGGATTTAACTCCATTTCTGAAGGGAAACACACATCATAGTTCTCATCCATGGATCACACTCTGCTTTAGAGCAAGAAGCGCCCTCTTGCTTTCTAGAGTCTCTAATACAGCAGGATATCTGAGTGTGCCCAGAACAAAAGAACTGTGTTTCCTACACATATGGACCATATGTAGTCCAAATCTGCTTCTGAAACTGATACAAAGCACTGGTGCTCTAACATCCAAAGCTTGTCAGGTAAGATGAGATACGTGTGAGCTCAGTGAACGATGTAGTTCGTTTGAGCTAAAAAGTGACTGCCCTTACCTGAAACGAAGTCTTGCTTGTAGGAAGACTCAGAGCCTGGGATTTAACTCCATTTCTGAAGTGAAACACACAGCATAGTTCTCATCCATGGATCACACTCCGCTTTAGAGCGAGAATCACGATCTTGCATTCTAGAATCTAAGACAGCAGGAAACGTGAGTCTGCTGAGAACAAAAGAACTGTTTTTCCTACACATACAGACATTATATAGTCCAACTCTTCTTCTGAAACTGGTACAAAGCACTGCTCCTCTAACATCTAATGCTTGTCAGTTAAGATGAGAAACGTGTGAGCTTCGTGAAAGATGTAGTTTGTTTGAGCAGAAAAGTGACTGCCCTTACCTGAAACGAAGTCTTGATTGTAGGAAGACACAGAGCCTGGGATTTAACTCCATTTCTGAAGGGAAACACACAGCATAGTTCTCATCCATGGATCACACTCTGCTTTAGAGCGAGAAGCATGCTCTTGCTTTCTAGAGTCTCTAAGACAGCAGGAAACGTGAGTGTGCTGAGAACAAAAGAACTGTGTTTCCTACACATACGGACCATATCTAGTCCAACCCTGCTTCTGAAACAGATACAAAGCACTGGTATTCTAACATCCAATGCTTGTCAGTTAAGATGAGAAACGTGTGAGCTTCGGGAACGATGTAGTTCCTTTGAGCTGAAAAGTGACTGCCCTTACCTGACACGAAGTCTTGCTTGTAGGGAGACACAGAGCATGGGATTTAACTCAATTTCTGAAGTGAAACACACAGAATAGTCTCATCCATGGATCACACTCGGCTTTAGAGCAAGAAGCACGCTCTTGCTTTCTAGAGTCTCTAAGACAGCAGGAAACGTGAGTGTGCTGAGAACAAAAGAACGGTGTTTCCTACACATACGGACATTATATAGTCCAACTCTGCTTCTGAAACTGATACAAAGCACTGGTCCTCTAAAATGCAATGCTTGTCTGTTAAGATGAGAAACGTGTGAGCTTCGTGAACGATGTAGTTCGTTTGAGCTTAAAAGTACTGCCATTACCTGAAACGAAGTCTTGCCTGTAGGATGACGCAGAGGCTGGGATTTAACTCCATTTTTGAAGGGAAACACACATCATAGTTCTCATCCATGGATCGCACTCTGCTTTAGAGCAAGAAGCACGCTCTTGCTTTCTAGACTCAATAATACAGCAGGAAAACTGAGTGTGCCCAGAACAAAAGAACGGTGTTTCCTACACATATGGACCATATGTAGTCCAAATCTGCTTCTGAAACTGATACAAAGGACTGACCCTCTAACATCCAAAGCTTGTCAGTTAAGATGAGAAACGTGTGAGCTCAGTGAACGATGTAGTTCGTTTGAGCTAAAAAGTGACTGCCCTTACTTGAAACAAAATCTTGCTTGTAGGAAGACTCAGAGCCTGGGATTTAACTCCATTTCTGAAGTGAAACACACAGCATAGTCTCATCCATGGATCACACTCTGCTTTAGAGCGAGAAGCACGCTCTTGATTTCTAGAGTCTCTAAGACAGCAGGAAATGTGACTGTGCTGAGAACAAAAGAACGGTGCTTCCTACACATACGGACATTATATAGTCCACCTCTTCTTCTGAAACTGGTACAAAGCACTGCTCCTCTAACATCTAATGCTTGTCAGTTAAGATGAGAAACGTGTGAGCTTCGTGAAAGATGTAGTTCGTTTGAGCAGAAAAGTGACTGCCCTTACCTGAAACGAAGTCTTGCTTGTAGGAAGACACAGAGCCTGGGATTTAACTCCATTTCTGAAGGGAAACACACAGCATAGTTCTCATCCATGGATCACACTCTGCTTTAGAGCGAGAAGCATGCTCTTGCTTTCTAGAGTCTCTAAGACAGCAGGAAACGTGAGTGTGCTGAGAACAAAAGAACTGTGTTTCCTACACATACGGACCATATCTAGTCCAACCCTGCTTCTGAAACAGATACAAAGCACTGGTATTCTAACATCCAATGCTTGTCAGTTAAGATGAGAAACGTGTGAGCTTCGGGAACGATGTAGTTCCTTTGAGCTGAAAAGTGACTGCCCTTACCTGACACGAAGTCTTGCTTGTAGGGAGACACAGAGCATGGGATTTATCTCCATTTCTGTAGTGAAACACACAGCATAGTCTCATCCATGGATCACACTCTGCTTTAGAGCGAGAAGCACGCTCTTGCTTTCTAGAGTCTCTAAGACAGCAGGAAACGTGAGTGTGCTGAGAACAAAAGAACGGTGTTTCCTACACATACGGACATTATATAGTCCAACTCTGCTTCTGAAACTGATACAAAGCACTGGTCCTCTAAAATGCAATGCTTGTCTGTTAAGATGAGAAACGTGTGAGCTTCGTGAACGATGTAGTTCGTTTGAGCTGAAAAGTACTGCCATTACCTGAAACGAAGTCTTGCCTGTAGGATGACGCAGAGGCTGGGATTTAACTCCATTTTTGAAGGGAAACACAAATCATAGTTCTCATCCATGGATCACACTCTGCTTTAGAGCAAGAAGCACGCTCTTGCTTTCTAGACTCTCTAATACAGCAGGAAATCTGAGTGTGCCCAGAACAAAAGAACGGTGTTTCCTACACATATGGACCATATGTAGTCCAAATCTGCTTCTGAAACTGATACAAAGCACTGACCCTCTAACATCCAAAGCTTGTCAGTTAAGATGAGAAACGTGTGAGCTCAGTGAACGATGTAGATCGTTTGAGCTAAAAAGTGACTGCCCTTACTTGAAACAAAATCTTGCTTGTAGGAAGACTCAGAGCCTGGGATTTAACTCCATTTCTGAAGTGAAACACACAGCATAGTCTCATCAATGGATCACACTCTGCTTTAGAGCGAGAAGCACGCTCTTGCTTTCTAGAGTCTCTAAGACAGCAGGAAATGTGACTGTGCTGAGAACAAAAGAACGGTGTTTCCTACACATACGGACCATATATAGTTCAAATCTGCTTCTGAAACAGAAACAAAGCACTGGTATTCTAACATCCAATGCTTGTCAGTTAAGATGAGAAACGTGTGAGCTTCGGGAATGATGTAGTTCCTTTGAGCAGAAAAGTGACTGCCCTTACCTGAAACGAAGTCTTGCTTGTAGGGAGACACAGAGCATGGGATTTAACTCCATTTCTGAAGTGAAACACACAGCATAGTCTCATCCGTGGATCACACTATGCTTTAGAGCGAGAAGCACGCTCTTCTTTCTAGAGTCCCTAAGACAGCAGGAAACGTGAGTGTTCTGAGAACAAAAGAACTGTGTTTCCTACACATACGGACATTATATAGTCCAACTCTGCTTCTGAAACAGATACAAAGCACTGATAAGCTAATATCCAATGCTTGTGAGTTAAGATGAGAAACGTGTGAGCTTCAGGAAAGATGTAGTTCCGTTGAGCTGAAAACTGACTGCCCTTACCTGACACGAAGTCTTGCTTGTAGGGAGACACAGAGCATGGTATTTAACTCCATTTCTGAAGTGAAACACACAGCATAGTCTCATCCATGGATCACACTCTGCTTTAGAGCAAGAAGCACGCTCTTGCTTTCTAGAGTCTCTAAGACAGCAGGAAACGTGAGTGTGCTGAGAACAAAAGAACGGTGTTTCCTACACATACGGACATTATATAGTCCAACTCTGCTTCTGAAACTGATACAAAGCACTGGTCCTCTAAAATGCAATGCTTGTCTGTTAAGATGAGAAACGTGTGAGCTTCGTGAACGATGTAGTTCGTTTGAGCTGAAAAGTACTGCCATTACCTGAAACGAAGTCTTGCCTGTAGGATGACGCAGAGGCTGGGATTTAACTCCATTTTTGAAGGGAAACACACAGCATAGTTCTCATCCATGGATCACACTCTGCTTTAGAGCAAGAAGCACGCTCTTGCTTTCTAGAGTCTCTAATACAGCAGGGATATCTGAGTGTGCCCAGAACAAAAGAACGGTGTTTCCTACACATATGGACCATATGTAGTCCAAATCTGCTTCTGAAACTGATACAAAGCACTGGTGCTCTAACATCCAAAGCATGTCAGGTAAGATGAGAAACGTGTGAGCTCAGTGAACGATGTAGTTCGTTTGAGCTAAAAAGTGACTGCCCTTACCTGAAACGAAGTCTTGCTTGTAGGAAGACTCAGAGCCTGGGATTTAACTCCAAATCTGAAGTGAAACACACAGCATAGTTCTCATCCATGGATCACACTCTGCTTTAGAGCGAGAAGCACGATCTTGCATTCTAGAATCTAAGACAGCAGGAAACGTTAGAGTGCTGAGAACAAAAGAACGGTTTTTCCTACACATACGGACATTATATAGTCCAACTCTTCTTCTGAAACTGGTACAAAGCACTGCTCCTCTAACATCCAATGCTTGTCAGTTAAGATGAGAAACGTGTGAGCTTCGTGAAAGATGTAGTTCGTTTGAGCAGAAAAGTGACTGCCCTTACGTGAAACGAAGTCTTGCTTGTAGGAAGACACAGAGCCTGGGATTTAACTCCATTTCTGAAGGGAAACACACAGCATAGTTCTCATCCATGGATCACACTCCGCTTTAGTGCGAGAAGCACGATCTTGCATTCTAGAATCTAAGACAGCAGGAAACGTGAGTCTGCTGAGAAGAAAAGAACTGTTTTTCCTACACATACAGACATTATATAGTCCAACTCTTCTTCTGAAACTGGTACAAAGCACTGTTCCTCTAACATCTAATGCTTGTCAGTTAAGATGAGAAACGTGTGAGCTTCGTGAAAGATGTAGTTTGTTTGAGCAGAAAAGTGACTGCCCTTACCTGAAACGAAGTCTTGATTGTAGGAAGACACAGAGCCTGGGATTTAACTCCATTTCTGAAGGGAAACACACAGCATAGTTCTCATCCATGGATCACACTCTGCTTTAGAGCGAGAAGCATGCTCTTGCTTTCTAGAGTCTCTAAGACAGCAGGAAACGTGAGTGTGCTGAGAACAAAAGAACTGTGTTTCCTACACATACGGACCATATCTAGTCCAACCCTGCTTCTGAAACAGATACAAAGCACTGGTATTCTAACATCCAATGCTTGTCAGTTAAGATGAGAAACGTGTGAGCTTCGGGAACGATGTAGTTCCTTTGAGCTGAAAAGTGACTGCCCTTACCTGACACGAAGTCTTGCTTGTAGGGAGACACAGAGCATGGGATTTAACTCCATTTCTGAAGTGAAACACACAGCATAGTCTCATCCATGGATCACACTCTGCTTTAGAGCAAGAAGCACGCTCTTGCTTTCTAGAGTCTCTAAGACAGCAGGAAACGTGAGTGTGCTGAGAACAAAAGAACGGTGTTTCCTACACATACGGACATTATATAGTCCAACTCTGCTTCTGAAACTGATACAAAGCACTGGTCCTCTAAAATCCAATGCTTGTCTGTTAAGATGAGAAACGTGTGAGCTTCGTGAACGATGTAGTTCGTTTGAGCTGAAAAGTGACTGCCCTTACCTGAAACGAAGTCTTGCCTGTAGGATGACGCAGAGGCTAGGATTTAACTCCATTTTTGAAGGGAAACACACAGCATAGTTTTCATCCATGGATCACAGTCTGATTTAGAGTGAGAAGCACGCTCTTGCTTTCTAAAGTCTCTAAGACAGCAGGAAACGTGAGTGTGCTGACAACAATAGAACTGTGTTTCCTACACATACGGACCATATCTAGTCCAACTCTGCTTCTGAAACAGATACAAAGCACTGATAAGCTAATATCCAATGCTTGTGAGTTAAGATGAGAAACGTGTGAGCTTCAGGAAAGATGTAGTTCCTTTGAGCTGAAAACTGACTGCCAATACCTGAAATAAAGTATTGCTTGTAGAGAGACACAGAGCATGGGATTTAACTCCATTTCTGAAGTGAAACACACAGCAGAGTCTCATCCATGGATCACACTCTGCTTTAGAGCGAGAAGCACGCTCTTGCTTTCTAGAGTCTCTAAGTCAGCAGGAAACGTGACTGTGCTGAGAACAAAAGAACGGTGTTTCCTACACAAACGGACATTATATAGTCCAACTCTGCTTCTGAAACTGATACAAAGCACTGGTCCTCTAAAATGCAATGCTTGTCTGTTAAGATGAGAAACGTGTGAGCTTCGTGAACGATGTAGTTCGTTTGAGCTGAAAAGTACTGCCATTACCTGAAACGAAGTCTTGCCTGTAGGATGACGCAGAGGCTGGGATTTAACTCCATTTCTGAAGGGAAACACACATCATAGTTCTCATCCATGGATCACACTCTGCTTTAGAGCAAGAAGCGCCCTCTTGCTTTCTAGAGTCTCTAATACAGCAGGATATCTGAGTGTGCCCAGAACAAAAGAACTGTGTTTCCTACACATATGGACCATATGTAGTCCAAATCTGCTTCTGAAACTGATACAAAGCACTGGTGCTCTAACATCAAAAGCTTGTCAGGTAAGATGAGAAACGTGTGAGCTCAGTGAACGATGTAGTTCGTTTGAGCTAAAAAGTGACTGCCCTTACCTGAAACGAAGTCTTGCTTGTAGGAAGACTCAGAGCCTGGGATTTAACTCCATTTCTGAAGTGAAACACACAGCATAGTTCTCATCCATGGATCACACTCCGCTTTAGAGCGAGAATCACGATCTTGCATTCTAGAATCTAAGACAGCAGGAAACGTGAGTCTGCTGAGAAGAAAAGAACTGTTTTTCCTACACATACAGACATTATATAGTCCAACTCTTCTTCTGAAACTGGTACAAAGCACTGCTCCTCTAACATCTAATGCTTGTCAGTTAAGATGAGAAACGTGTGAGCTTCGTGAAAGATGTAGTTTGTTTGAGCAGAAAAGTGACTGCCCTTACCTGAAACGAAGTCTTGATTGTAGGAAGACACAGAGCCTGGGATTTAACTCCATTTCTGAAGGGAAACACACAGCATAGTTCTCATCCATGGATCACACTCTGCTTTAGAGCGAGAAGCATGCTCTTGCTTTCTAGAGTCTCTAAGACAGCAGGAAACGTGAGTGTGCTGAGAACAAAAGAACTGTGTTTCCTACACATACGGACCATATCTAGTCCAACCCTGCTTCTGAAACAGATACAAAGCACTGGTATTCTAACATCCAATGCTTGTCAGTTAAGATGAGAAACGTGTGAGCTTCGGGAACGATGTAGTTCCTTTGAGCTGAAAAGTGACTGCCCTTACCTGACACGAAGTCTTGCTTGTAGGGAGACACAGAGCATGGGATTTAACTCAATTTCTGAAGTGAAACACACAGAATAGTCTCATCCATGGATCACACTCGGCTTTAGAGCAAGAAGCACGCTCTTGCTTTCTAGAGTCTCTAAGACAGCAGGAAACGTGAGTGTGCTGAGAACAAAAGAACGGTGTTTCCTACACATACGGACATTATATAGTCCAACTCTGCTTCTGAAACTGATACAAAGCACTGGTCCTCTAAAATGCAATGCTTGTCTGTTAAGATGAGAAACGTGTGAGCTTCGTGAACGATGTAGTTCGTTTGAGCTTAAAAGTACTGCCATTACCTGAAACGAAGTCTTGCCTGTAGGATGACGCAGAGGCTGGGATTTAACTCCATTTTTGAAGGGAAACACACATCATAGTTCTCATCCATGGATCGCACTCTGCTTTAGAGCAAGAAGCACGCTCTTGCTTTCTAGACTCAATAATACAGCAGGAAATCTGAGTGTGCCCAGAACAAAAGAACGGTGTTTCCTACACATATGGACCATATGTAGTCCAAATCTGCTTCTGAAACTGATACAAAGGACTGACCCTCTAACATCCAAAGCTTGTCAGTTAAGATGAGAAACGTGTGAGCTCAGTGAACGATGTAGTTCGTTTGAGCTAAAAAGTGACTGCCCTTACTTGAAACAAAATCTTGCTTGTAGGAAGACTCAGAGCCTGGGATTTAACTCCATTTCTGAAGTGAAACACACAGCATAGTCTCATCCATGGATCACACTCTGCTTTAGAGCGAGAAGCACGCTCTTGCTTTCTAGAGTCTCTAAGACAGCAGGAAATGTGACTGTGCTGAGAACAAAAGAACGGTGCTTCCTACACATACGGACATTATATAGTCCACCTCTTCTTCTGAAACTGGTACAAAGCACTGCTCCTCTAACATCTAATGCTTGTCAGTTAAGATGAGAAACGTGTGAGCTTCGTGAAAGATGTAGTTCGTTTGAGCAGAAAAGTGACTGCCCTTACCTGAAACGAAGTCTTGCTTGTAGGAAGATACAGAGCCTGGGATTTAACTCCATTTCTGAAGGGAAACACACAGCATAGTTCTCATCCATGGATCACACTCTGCTTTAGAGCGAGAAGCATGCTCTTGCTTTCTAGAGTCTCTAAGACAGCAGGAAACGTGAGTGTGCTGAGAACAAAAGAACTGTGTTTCCTACACATACGGACCATATCTAGTCCAACCCTGCTTCT
This sequence comes from Onychomys leucogaster, assembly GCA_949786385.1. Classification (NCBI taxonomy): domain Eukaryota; kingdom Metazoa; phylum Chordata; class Mammalia; order Rodentia; family Cricetidae; genus Onychomys; species Onychomys leucogaster. The sequence continues at coordinate 30,180 of CATKUP010000562.1, forward strand.
GAAACAGATTCAAAGCACTGGTATTCTAACATCCAATGCTTGTCAGTTAAGATGAGAAACGTGTGAGCTTCGGGAACGATGTAGTTCCTTTGAGCTGAAAAGTGACTGCCCTTACCTGACACGAAGTCTTGCTTGTAGGGATACACAGAGCATGGGATTTAACTCCATTTCTGTAGTGAAACACACAGCATAGTCTCATCCATGGATCACACTCTGCTTTAGAGCGAGAAGCACGCTCTTGCTTTCTAGAGTCTCTAAGACAGCAGGAAACGTGAGTGTGCTGAGAACAAAAGAACGGTGTTTCCTACACATACGGACATTATATAGTCCAACTCTGCTTCTGAAACTGATACAAAGCACTGGTCCTCTAAAATGCAATGCTTGTCTGTTAAGATGAGAAACGTGTGAGCTTCGTGAACGATGTAGTTCGTTTGAGCTGAAAAGTACTGCCATTACCTGAAACGAAGTCTTGCCTGTAGGATGACGCAGAGGCTGGGATTTAACTCCATTTTTGAAGGGAAACACAAATCATAGTTCTCATCCATGGATCACACTCTGCTTTAGAGCAAGAAGCACGCTCTTGCTTTCTAGACTCTCTAATACAGCAGGAAATCTGAGTGTGCCCAGAACAAAAGAACGGTGTTTCCTACACATATGGACCATATGTAGTCCAAATCTGCTTCTGAAACTGATACAAAGCACTGACCCTCTAACATCCAAAGCTTGTCAGTTAAGATGAGAAACGTGTGAGCTCAGTGAACGATGTAGATCGTTTGAGCTAAAAAGTGACTGCCCTTACTTGAAACAAAATCTTGCTTGTAGGAAGACTCAGAGCCTGGGATTTAACTCCATTTCTGAAGTGAAACACACAGCATAGTCTCATCAATGGATCACACTCTGCTTTAGAGCGAGAAGCACGCTCTTGCTTTCTAGAGTCTCTAAGACAGCAGGAAATGTGACTGTGCTGAGAACAAAAGAACGGTGTTTCCTACACATACGGACCATATATAGTCCAAATCTGCTTCTGAAACAGATACAAAGCACTGGTATTCTAACATCCAATGCTTGTCAGTTAAGATGAGAAACGTGTGAGCTTCGGGAATGATGTAGTTCCTTTGAGCAGAAAATTGACTGCCCTTACTTGAAACGAAGTCTTGCTTGTAGGGAGACACAGAGCATGGGATTTAACTCCATTTCTGAAGTGAAACACACAGCATAGTCTCATCCGTGGATCACACTATGCTTTAGAGCGAGAAGCACGCTCTTCTTTCTAGAGTCCCTAAGACAGCAGGAAACGTGAGTGTTCTGAGAACAAAAGAACTGTGTTTCCTACACATACGGACATTATATAGTCCAACTCTGCTTCTGAAACAGATACAAAGCACTGATAAGCTAATATCCAATGCTTGTGAGTTAAGATGAGAAACGTGTGAGCTTCAGGAAAGATGTAGTTCCGTTGAGCTGAAAACTGACTGCCCTTACCTGACACGAAGTCTTGCTTGTAGGGAGACACAGAGCATGGGATTTAACTCCATTTCTGAAGTGAAACACACAGCATAGTCTCATCCATGGATCACACTCTGCTTTAGAGCAAGAAGCACGCTCTTGCTTTCTAGAGTCTCTAAGACAGCAGGAAACGTGAGTGTGCTGAGAACAAAAGAACGGTGTTTCCTACACATACGGACATTATATAGTCCAACTCTGCTTCTGAAACTGATACAAAGCACTGGTCCTCTAAAATGCAATGCTTGTCTGTTAAGATGAGAAACGTGTGAGCTTCGTGAACGATGTAGTTCGTTTGAGCTGAAAAGTACTGCCATTACCTGAAACGAAGTCTTGCCTGTAGGATGACGCAGAGGCTGGGATTTAACTCCATTTTTGAAGGGAAACACACAGCATAGTTCTCATCCATGGATCACACTCTGCTTTAGAGCAAGAAGCACGCTCTTGCTTTCTAGAGTCTCTAATACAGCAGGGATATCTGAGTGTGCCCAGAACAAAAGAACGGTGTTTCCTACACATATGGACCATATGTAGTCCAAATCTGCTTCTGAAACTGATACAAAGCACTGGTGCTCTAACATCCAAAGCATGTCAGGTAAGATGAGAAACGTGTGAGCTCAGTGAACGATGTAGTTCGTTTGAGCTAAAAAGTGACTGCCCTTACCTGAAACGAAGTCTTGCTTGTAGGAAGACTCAGAGCCTGGGATTTAACTCCAAATCTGAAGTGAAACACACAGCATAGTTCTCATCCATGGATCACACTCTGCTTTAGAGCGAGAAGCACGATCTTGCATTCTAGAATCTAAGACAGCAGGAAACGTTAGAGTGCTGAGAACAAAAGAACGGTTTTTCCTACACATACGGACATTATATAGTCCAACTCTTCTTCTGAAACTGGTACAAAGCACTGCTCCTCTAACATCCAATGCTTGTCAGTTAAGATGAGAAACGTGTGAGCTTCGTGAAAGATGTAGTTCGTTTGAGCAGAAAAGTGACTGCCCTTACCTGAAACGAAGTCTTGCTTGTAGGAAGACACAGAGCCTGGGATTTAACTCCATTTCTGAAGGGAAACACACAGCATAGTTCTCATCCATGGATCACACTCTGCTTTAGAGTGAGAAGCACGCTCTTGCTTTCTAAAGTCTATAAGACAGCAGGAAACGTGAGTGTGCTGAGAACAAAAGAACGGTATTTCCTACACATATGGACCATATGTAGTCCAAATCTGCTTCTGAAACTGATACAAAGCACTGGTGCTCTAACATCCAAAGCTTGTCAGGTAAGATGAGAAACGTGTGAGCTCAGTGAACGATGTAGTTCGTTTGAGCTAAAAAGTGACTGCCCTTACCTGAAACGAAGTCTTGCTTGTAGGAAGACTCAGAGCCTGGGATTTAACTCCATTTCTGAAGTGAAACACACAGCATAGTTCTCATCCATGGATCACACTCCGCTTTAGTGCGAGAAGCACGATCTTGCATTCTAGAATCTAAGACAGCAGGAAACGTGAGTCTGCTGAGAACAAAAGAACTGTTTTTCCTACACATACAGACATTATATAGTCCAACTCTTCTTCTGAAACTGGTACAAAGCACTGCTCCTCTAACATCTAATGCTTGTCAGTTAAGATGAGAAACGTGTGAGCTTCGTGAAAGATGTAGTTTGTTTGAGCAGAAAAGTGACTGCCCTTACCTGAAACGAAGTCTTGATTGTAGGAAGACACAGAGCCTGGGATTTAACTCCATTTCTGAAGGGAAACACACAGCATAGTTCTCATCCATGGATCACACTCTGCTTTAGAGCGAGAAGCATGCTCTTGCTTTCTAGAGTCTCTAAGACAGCAGGAAACGTGAGTGTGCTGAGAACAAAAGAACTGTGTTTCCTACACATACGGACCATATCTAGTCCAACCCTGCTTCTGAAACAGATACAAAGCACTGGTATTCTAACATCCAATGCTTGTCAGTTAAGATGAGAAACGTGTGAGCTTCGGGAACGATGTAGTTCCTTTGAGCTGAAAAGTGACTGCCCTTACCTGACACGAAGTCTTGCTTGTAGGGAGACACAGAGCATGGGATTTAACTCCATTTCTGAAGTGAAACACACAGCATAGTCTCATCCATGGATCACACTCTGCTTTAGAGCAAGAAGCACGCTCTTGCTTTCTAGAGTCTCTAAGACAGCAGGAAACGTGAGTGTGCTGAGAACAAAAGAACGGTGTTTCCTACACATACGGACATTATATAGTCCAACTCTGCTTCTGAAACTGATACAAAGCACTGGTCCTCTAAAATGCAATGCTTGTCTGTTAAGATGAGAAACGTGTGAGCTTCGTGAACGATGTAGTTCGTTTGAGCTGAAAAGTACTGCCATTACCTGAAACGAAGTCTTGCCTGTAGGATGACGCAGAGGCTGGGATTTAACTCCATTTCTGAAGGGAAACACACAGCATAGTTCTCATCCATGGATCACACTCTGCTTTAGAGCGAGAAGCATGCTCTTGCTTTCTAGAGTCTCTAAGACAGCAGGAAACGTGAGTGTGCTGAGAACAAAAGAAAGGTGTTTCCTACACATACGGACCATATATAGTCCAACCCTGCTTCTGAAACAGATACAAAGCACTGGTATTCTAACATCCAATGCTTGTCAGTTAAGATGAGAAACGTGTGAGCTTCGGGAACGATGTAGTTCCTTTGAGCAGAAAAGTGACTGCCCTTACCTGAAACGAAGTCTTGCTTGTAGGGAGACACAGAGCATGGGATTTAACTCCATTTCTGAAGTGAAACACACAGCATAGTCTCATCCGTGGATCACACTATGCTTTAGAGCGAGAAGCACGCTCTTCTTTCTAGAGTCCCTAAGACAGCAGGAAACGTGAGTGTTCTGAGAACAAAAGAACTGTGTTTCCTACACATACGGACATTATATAGTCCAACTCTGCTTCTGAAACTGATACAAAGCACTGGTCCTCTAAAATCCAATGCTTGTCTGTTAAGATGAGAAACGTGTGAGCTTCGTGAACGATGTAGTTCGTTTGAGCTGAAAAGTGACTGCCCTTACCTGAAACGAAGTCTTGCCTGTAGGATGACGCAGAGGCTAGGATTTAACTCCATTTTTGAAGGGAAACACACAGCATAGTTTTCATCCATGGATCACACTCTGATTTAGAGTGAGAAGCACGCTCTTGCTTTCTAAAGTCTCTAAGACAGCAGGAAACGTGAGTGTGCTGACAACAATAGAACGGTGTTTCCTACACATACGGACCATATCTAGTCCAACTCTGCTTCTGAAACAGATACAAAGCACTGATAAGCTAATATCCAATGCTTGTGAGTTAAGATGAGAAACGTGTGAGCTTCAGGAAAGATGTAGTTCCTTTGAGCTGAAAACTGACTGCCAATACCTGAAATAAAGTATTGCTTGTAGAGAGACACAGAGCATGGGATTTAACTCCATTTCTGAAGTGAAACACACAGCAGAGTCTCATCCATGGATCACACTCTGCTTTAGAGCGAGAAGCACGCTCTTGCTTTCTAGAGTCTCTAAGTCAGCAGGAAACGTGACTGTGCTGAGAACAAAAGAACGGTGTTTCCTACACATACGGACATTATATAGTCCAACTCTGCTTCTGAAACTGATACAAAGCACTGGTCCTCTAAAATGCAATGCTTGTCTGTTAAGATGAGAAACGTGTGAGCTTCGTGAACGATGTAGTTCGTTTGAGCTGAAAAGTACTGCCATTACCTGAAACGAAGTCTTGCCTGTAGGATGACGCAGAGGCTGGGATTTAACTCCATTTCTGAAGGGAAACACACATCATAGTTCTCATCCATGGATCACACTCTGCTTTAGAGCAAGAAGCGCCCTCTTGCTTTCTAGAGTCTCTAATACAGCAGGATATCTGAGTGTGCCCAGAACAAAAGAACTGTGTTTCCTACACATATGGACCATATGTAGTCCAAATCTGCTTCTGAAACTGATACAAAGCACTGGTGCTCTAACATCCAAAGCTTGTCAGGTAAGATGAGAAACGTGTGATCTCAGTGAACGATGTAGTTCGTTTGAGCTAAAAAGTGACTGCCCTTACCTGAAACGAAGTCTTGCTTGTAGGAAGACTCAGAGCCTGGGATTTAACTCCATTTCTGAAGTGAAACACACAGCATAGTTCTCATCCATGGATCACACTCCGCTTTAGAGCGAGAAGCACGATCTTGCATTCTAGAATCTAAGACAGCAGGAAACGTGAGTCTGCTGAGAACAAAAGAACTGTTTTTCCTACACATACAGACATTATATAGTCCAACTCTTCTTCTGAAACTGGTACAAAGCACTGCTCCTCTAACATCTAATGCTTGTCAGTTAAGATGAGAAACGTGTGAGCTTCGTGAACGATGTAGTTCGTTTGAGCTGAAAAGTACTGCCATTACCTGAAACGAAGTCTTGCCTGTAGGATGACGCAGAGGCTGGGATTTAACTCCATTTCTGAAGGGAAACAAACAGCATAGTTATCATCCATGGATCACACTCTGCTTTAGAGCGAGAAGCATGCTCTTGCTTTCTAGAGTCTCTAAGACAGCAGGAAACGTGAGTGTGCTGAGAACAAAAGAAAGGTGTTTCCTACACATACGGACCATATATAGTCCAACCCTGCTTCTGAAACAGATACAAAGCACTGGTATTCTAACATCCAATGCTTGTCAGTTAAGATGAGAAACGTGTGAGCTTCGGGAACGATGTAGTTCCTTTGAGCAGAAAAGTGACTGCCCTTACCTGAAACGAAGTCTTGCTTGTAGGGAGACACAGAGCATGGGATTTAACTCCATTTCTGAAGTGAAACACACAGCATAGTCTCATCCGTGGATCACACTATGCTTTAGAGCGAGAAGCACGCTCTTCTTTCTAGAGTCCCTAAGACAGCAGGAAACGTGAGTGTTCTGAGAACAAAAGAACTGTGTTTCCTACACATACGGACATTATATAGTCCAACTCTGCTTCTGAAACTGATACAAAGCACTGGTCCTCTAAAATCCAATGCTTGTCTGTTAAGATGAGAAACGTGTGAGCTTCGTGAACGATGTAGTTCGTTTGAGCTGAAAAGTGACTGCCCTTACCTGAAACGAAGTCTTGCCTGTAGGATGACGCAGAGGCTAGGATTTAACTCCATTTTTGAAGGGAAACACACAGCATAGTTTTCATCCATGGATCACACTCTGATTTAGAGTGAGAAGCACGCTCTTGCTTTCTAAAGTCTCTAAGACAGCAGGAAACGTGAGTGTGCTGACAACAATAGAACGGTGTTTCCTACACATACGGACCATATCTAGTCCAACTCTGCTTCTGAAACAGATACAAAGCACTGATAAGCTAATATCCAATGCTTGTGAGTTAAGATGAGAAACGTGTGAGCTTCAGGAAAGATGTAGTTCCTTTGAGCTGAAAACTGACTGCCAATACCTGAAATAAAGTATTGCTTGTAGAGAGACACAGAGCATGGGATTTAACTCCATTTCTGAAGTGAAACACACAGCAGAGTCTCATCCATGGATCACACTCTGCTTTAGAGCGAGAAGCACGCTCTTGCTTTCTAGAGTCTCTAAGTCAGCAGGAAACGTGACTGTGCTGAGAACAAAAGAACGGTGTTTCCTACACATACGGACATTATATAGTCCAACTCTGCTTCTGAAACTGATACAAAGCACTGGTCCTCTAAAATGCAATGCTTGTCTGTTAAGATGAGAAACGTGTGAGCTTCGTGAACGATGTAGTTCGTTTGAGCTGAAAAGTACTGCCATTACCTGAAACGAAGTCTTGCCTGTAGGATGACGCAGAGGCTGGGATTTAACTCCATTTTTGAAGGGAAACACACAGCATAGTTCTCATCCATGGATCACACTCTGCTTTAGAGCAAGAAGCACGCTCTTGCTTTCTAGAGTCTCTAATACAGCAGGGATATCTGAGTGTGCCCAGAACAAAAGAACGGTGTTTCCTACACATATGGACCATATGTAGTCCAAATCTGCTTCTGAAACTGATACAAAGCACTGGTGCTCTAACATCCAAAGCATGTCAGGTAAGATGAGAAACGTGTGAGCTCAGTGAACGATGTAGTTCGTTTGAGCTAAAAAGTGACTGCCCTTACCTGAAACGAAGTCTTGCTTGTAGGATGACTCAGAGCCTGGGATTTAACTCCAAATCTGAAGTGAAACACACAGCATAGTTCTCATCCATGGATCACACTCTCCTTTAGAGCGAGAAGCACGATCTTGCATTCTAGAATCTAAGACAGCAGGAAACGTTAGAGTGCTGAGAACAAAAGAACGGTTTTTCCTACACATACGGACATTATATAGTCCAACTCTTCTTCTGAAACTGGTACAAAGCACTGCTCCTCTAACATCCAATGCTTGTCACTTAAGATGAGAAACGTGTGAGCTTCGTGAAAGATGTAGTTCGTTTGAGCAGAAATGTGACTGCCCTTACCTGAAACGAAGTCTTGCTTGTAGGAAGACACAGAGCCTGGGATTTAACTCCATTTCTGAAGGGAAACACACAGCATAGTTCTCATCCATGGATCACACTCTGCTTTAGAGTGAGAAGCACGCTCTTGCTTTCTAAAGTCTCTAAGACAGCAGGAAACGTGAGTGTGCTGAGAACAAAAGAACGGTATTTCCTACACATATGGACCATATGTAGTCCAAATCTGCTTCTGAAACTGATACAAAGCACTGGTGCTCTAACATCCAAAGCTTGTCAGGTAAGATGAGAAACGTGTGAGCTCAGTGAACGATGTAGTTCGTTTGAGCTAAAAAGTGACTGCCCTTACCTGAAACGAAGTCTTGCTTGTAGGAAGACTCAGAGCCTGGGATTTAACTACATTTCTGAAGTGAAACACACAGCATAGTTCTCATCCATGGATCACACTCCGCTTTAGTGCGAGAAGCACGATCTTGCATTCTAGAATCTAAGACAGCAGGAAACGTGAGTCTGCTGAGAACAAAAGAACTGTTTTTCCTACACATACAGACATTATATAGTCCAACTCTTCTTCTGAAACTGGTACAAAGCACTGCTCCTCTAACATCTAATGCTTGTCAGTTAAGATGAGAAACGTGTGAGCTTCGTGAAAGATGTAGTTTGTTTGAGCAGAAAAGTGACTGCCCTTACCTGAAACGAAGTCTTGATTGTAGGAAGACACAGAGCCTGGGATTTAACTCCATTTCTGAAGGGAAACACACAGCATAGTTCTCATCCATGGATCACACTCTGCTTTAGAGCGAGAAGCATGCTCTTGCTTTCTAGAGTCTCTAAGACAGCAGGAAACGTGAGTGTGCTGAGAACAAAAGAACGGTATTTCCTACACATATGGACCATATGTAGTCCAAATCTGCTTCTGAAACTGATACAAAGCACTGGTGCTCTAACATCCAAAGCTTGTCAGTTAAGATGAGAAACGTGTGAGCTCAGTGAACGATGTAGTTCCTTTGAGCTAAAAAGTGACTGCCCTTACCTGAAACGAAGTCTTGCTTGTAGGGAGACTCAGAGCCTGGGATTTAACTCCATTTCTGAAGTGAAACACACAGCATAGTTCTCATCCATGGATCACACTCCGCTTTAGTGCGAGAAGCACGCTCTTGCTTTCTAGAGTCTCTAAGACAGCAGGAAACGTGAGTTGCTGAGAACAAAAGAACGGTGTTTTCTACACATACGGACATTATATAGTCCAACTCTGCTTCTGAAACTGATACAAAGCACTGGTCCTCTAAAATGCAATGCTTGTCTGTTAAGATGAGAAACGTGTGAGCTTCGTGAACGATGTAGTTCGTTTGAGCTGAAAAGTACTGCCATTACCTGAAACGAAGTCTTGCCTGTAGGATGACGCAGAGGCTGGGATTTAACTCCATTTCTGAAGAGAAACACACAGCATAGTTCTCATCCATGGATCACACTCTGCTTTAGAGCGAGAAGCATGCCCTTGCTTTCTAGAGTCTCTAAGACAGCAGGAAACGTGAGTGTGCTGAGAACAAAAGAAAGGTGTTTCCTACACATACGGACCATGTATAGTCCAACCCTGCTTCTGAAACAGATACAAAGCACTGGTATTCTAACATCCAATGCTTGTCAGTTAAGATGAGAAACGTGTGAGCTTCGGGAACGATGTAGTTCGTTTGAGCTGAAAAGTGACTGCCCTTACCTGAAACGAAGTCTTGCCTGTAGGATGACGCAGAGGCTAGGATTTAACTCCATTTTTGAAGGGAAACACACAGCATAGTTTTCATCCATGGATCACACTCTGATTTAGAGTGAGAAGCACGCTCTTGCTTTCTAAAGTCTCTAAGACAGCAGGAAACGTGAGTGTGCTGACAACAATAGAACGGTGTTTCCTACACATACGGACCATATCTAGTCCAACTCTGCTTCTGAAACAGATACAAAGCACTGATAAGCTAATATCCAATGCTTGTGAGTTAAGATGAGAAACGTGTGAGCTTCAGGAAAGATGTAGTTCCTTTGAGCTGAAAACTGACTGCCAATACCTGAAATAAAGTATTGCTTGTAGAGAGACACAGAGCATGGGATTTAACTCCATTTCTGAAGTGAAACACACAGCAGAGTCTCATCCGTGGATCACACTCTGCTTTAGAGCGAGAAGCACGCTCTTGCTTTCTAGAGTCTCTAAGTCAGCAGGAAACGTGACTGTGCTGAGAACAAAAGAACGGTGTTTCCTACACATACGGACATTATATAGTCCAACTCTGCTTCTGAAACTGATACAAAGCACTGGTCCTCTAAAATGCAATGCTTGTCTGTTAAGATGAGAAACGTGTGAGCTTCGTGAACGATGTAGTTCGTTTGAGCTGAAAAGTACTGCCATTACCTGAAACGAAGTCTTGCCTGTAGGATGACGCAGAGGCTGGGATTTAACTCCATTTCTGAAGGGAAACACACATCATAGTTCTCATCCATGGATCACACTCTGCTTTAGAGCAAGAAGCGCCCTCTTGCTTTCTAGAGTCTCTAATACAGCAGGATATCTGAGTGTGCCCAGAACAAAAGAACTGTGTTTCCTACACATATGGACCATATGTAGTCCAAATCTGCTTCTGAAACTGATACAAAGCACTGGTGCTCTAACATCCAAAGCTTGTCAGGTAAGATGAGAAACGTGTGAGCTCAGTGAACGATGTAGTTCGTTTGAGCTAAAAAGTGACTGCCCTTACCTGAAACGAAGTCTTGCTTGTAGGAAGACTCAGAGCCTGGGATTTAACTCCATTTCTGAAGGGAAACACACAGCATAGTTCTCATCCATGGATCACACTCTGCTTTAGAGCGAGAAGCATGCTCTTGCTTTCTAGAGTCTCTAAGACAGCAGGAAACGTGAGTGTGCTGAGAACAAAAGAACTGTGTTACCTACACATACGGACCATATCTAGTCCAACCCTGCTTCTGAAACAGATACAAAGCACTGGTATTCTAACATCCAATGCTTGTCAGTTAAGATGAGATACGTGTGAGCTTCGGGAACGATGTAGTTCCTTTGAGCTGAAAAGTGACTGCCCTTACCTGACACGAAGTCTTGCTTGTAGGGAGACACAGAGCATGGGATTTAACTCCATTTCTGAAGTGAAACACACAGCATAGTCTCATCCATGGATCACACTCTGCTTTAGAGCAAGAAGCACGCTCTTGCTTTCTAGAGTCTCTAAGACAGCAGGAAACGTGAGTGTGCTGAGAACAAAAGAACGGTGTTTCCTACACATACGGACATTATATAGTCCAACTCTGCTTCTGAAACTGATACAAAGCACTGGTCCTCTAAAATGCAATGCTTGTCTGTTAAGATGAGAAACGTGTGAGCTTCGTGAACGATGTAGTTCGTTTGAGCTGAAAAGTACTGCCATTACCTGAAACGAAGTCTTGCCTGTAGGATGACGCAGAGGCTGGGATTTAACTCCATTTTTGAAGGGAAACACACAGCATAGTTCTCATCCATGGATCACACTCTGCTTTAGAGCAAGAAGCACGCTCTTGCTTTCTAGAGTCTCTAATACAGCAGGGATATCTGAGTGTGCCCAGAACAAAAGAACGGTGTTTCCTACACATATGGACCATATGTAGTCCAAATCTGCTTCTGAAACTGATACAAAGCACTGGTGCTCTAACATCCAAAGCATGTCAGGTAAGATGAGAAACGTGTGAGCTCAGTGAACGATGTAGTTCGTTTGAGCTAAAAAGTGACTGCCCTTACCTGAAACGAAGTCTTGCTTGTAGGATGACTCAGAGCCTGGGATTTAACTCCAAATCTGAAGTGAAACACACAGCATAGTTCTCATCCATGGATCACACTCTCCTTTAGAGCGAGAAGCACGATCTTGCATTCTAGAATCTAAGACAGCAGGAAACGTTAGAGTGCTGAGAACAAAAGAACGGTTTTTCCTACACATACGGACATTATATAGTCCAACTCTTCTTCTGAAACTGGTACAAAGCACTGCTCCTCTAACATCCAATGCTTGTCACTTAAGATGAGAAACGTGTGAGCTTCGTGAAAGATGTAGTTCGTTTGAGCAGAAATGTGACTGCCCTTACCTGAAACGAAGTCTTGCTTGTAGGAAGACACAGAGCCTGGGATTTAACTCCATTTCTGAAGGGAAACACACAGCATAGTTCTCATCCATGGATCACACTCTGCTTTAGAGTGAGAAGCACGCTCTTGCTTTCTAAAGTCTCTAAGACAGCAGGAAACGTGAGTGTGCTGAGAACAAAAGAACGGTATTTCCTACACATATGGACCATATGTAGTCCAAATCTGCTTCTGAAACTGATACAAAGCACTGGTGCTCTAACATCCAAAGCTTGTCAGGTAAGATGAGAAACGTGTGAGCTCAGTGAACGATGTAGTTCGTTTGAGCTAAAAAGTGACTGCCCTTACCTGAAACGAAGTCTTGCTTGTAGGAAGACTCAGAGCCTGGGATTTAACTACATTTCTGAAGTGAAACACACAGCATAGTTCTCATCCATGGATCACACTCCGCTTTAGTGCGAGAAGCACGATCTTGCATTCTAGAATCTAAGACAGCAGGAAACGTGAGTCTGCTGAGAACAAAAGAACTGTTTTTCCTACACATACAGACATTATATAGTCCAACTCTTCTTCTGAAACTGGTACAAAGCACTGCTCCTCTAACATCTAATGCTTGTCAGTTAAGATGAGAAACGTGTGAGCTTCGTGAAAGATGTAGTTTGTTTGAGCAGAAAAGTGACTGCCCTTACCTGAAACGAAGTCTTGATTGTAGGAAGACACAGAGCCTGGGATTTAACTCCATTTCTGAAGGGAAACACACAGCATAGTTCTCATCCATGGATCACACTCTGCTTTAGAGCGAGAAGCATGCTCTTGCTTTCTAGAGTCTCTAAGACAGCAGGAAACGTGAGTGTGCTGAGAACAAAAGAACTGTGTTTCCTACACATACGGACCATATCTAGTCCAACCCTGCTTCTGAAACAGATACAAAGCACTGGTATTCTAACATCCAATGCTTGTCAGTTAAGATGAGAAACGTGTGAGCTTCGGGAACGATGTAGTTCCTTTGAGCTGAAAACTGACTGCCCTTACCTGACACGAAGTCTTGCTTGTAGGGAGACACAGAGCATGGGATTTAACTCCATTTCTGAAGTGAAACACACAGCATAGTCTCATCCATGGATCACACTCTGCTTTAGAGCAAGAAGCACGCTCTTGCTTTCTAGAGTCTCTAAGACAGCAGGAAACGTGAGTTGCTGAGAACAAAAGAACGGTGTTTCCTACACATACGGACATTATATAGTCCAACTCTGCTTCTGAAACTGATACAAAGCACTGGTCCTCTAAAATGCAATGCTTGTCTGTTAAGATGAGAAACGTGTGAGCTTCGTGAACGATGTAGTTCGTTTGAGCTGAAAAGTACTGCCATTACCTGAAACGAAGTCTTGCCTGTAGGATGACGCAGAGGCTGGGATTTAACTCCATTTCTGAAGGGAAACACACAGCATAGTTCTCATCCATGGATCACACTCTGCTTTAGAGCGAGAAGCATGCTCTTGCTTTCTAGAGTCTCTAAGACAGCAGGAAACGTGAGTGTGCTGAGAACAAAAGAAAGGTGTTTCCTACACATACGGACCATGTATAGTCCAACCCTGCTTCTGAAACAGATACAAAGCACTGGTATTCTAACATCCAATGCTTGTCAGTTAAGATGAGAAACGTGTGAGCTTCGGGAACGATGTAGTTCCTTTGAGCAGAAAAGTGACTGCCCTTACCTGAAACGAAGTCTTGCTTGTAGGGAGACACAGAGCATGGGATTTAACTCCATTTCTGAAGTGAAACACACAGCATAGTCTCATCCGTGGATCACACTATGCTTTAGAGCGAGAAGCACGCTCTTCTTTCTAGAGTCCCTAAGACAGCAGGAAACGTGAGTGTTCTGAGAACAAAAGAACTGTGTTTCCTACACATACGGACATTATATAGTCCAACTCTGCTTCTGAAACTGATACAAAGCACTGGTCCTCTAAAATCCAATGCTTGTCTGTTAAGATGAGAAACGTGTGAGCTTCGTGAACGATGTAGTTCGTTTGAGCTGAAAAGTGACTGCCCTTACCTGAAACGAAGTCTTGCCTGTAGGATGACGCAGAGGCTAGGATTTAACTCCATTTTTGAAGGGAAACACACAGCATAGTTTTCATCCATGGATCACACTCTGATTTAGAGTGAGAAGCACGCTCTTGCTTTCTAAAGTCTCTAAGACAGCAGGAAACGTGAGTGTGCTGACAACAATAGAACGGTGTTTCCTACACATACGGACCATATCTAGTCCAACTCTGCTTCTGAAACAGATACAAAGCACTGCTAAGCTAATATCCAATGCTTGTGAGTTAAGATGAGAAACGTGTGAGCTTCAGGAAAGATGTAGTTCCTTTGAGCTGAAAACTGACTGCTAATACCTGAAATAAAGTATTGCTTGTAGAGAGACACAGAGCATGGGATTTAACTCCATTTCTGAAGTGAAACACACAGCAGAGTCTCATCCATGGATCACACTCTGCTTTAGAGCGAGAAGCACGCTCTTGCTTTCTAGAGTCTCTAAGTCAGCAGGAAACGTGACTGTGCTGAGAACAAAAGAACGGTGTTTCCTACACATACGGACATTATATAGTCCAACTCTGCTTCTGAAACTGATACAAAGCACTGGTCCTCTAAAATGCAATGCTTGTCTGTTAAGATGAGAAACGTGTGAGCTTCGTGAACGATGTAGTTCGTTTGAGCTGAAAAGTACTGCCATTACCTGAAACGAAGTCTTGCCTGTAGGATGACGCACAGGCTGGGATTTAACTCCATTTCTGAAGGGAAACACACAGCATAGTTCTCATCCATGGATCACACTCTGCTTTAGAGCGAGAAGCATGCTCTTGCTTTCTAGAGTCTCTAAGACAGCAGGAAACGTGAGTGTGCTGAGAACAAAAGAAAGGTGTTTCCTACACATACGGACCATATATAGTCCAACCCTGCTTCTGAAACAGATACAAAGCACTGGTATTCTAACATCCAATGCTTGTCAGTTAAGATGAGAAACGTGTGAGCTTCGGGAACGATGTAGTTCCTTTGAGCAGAAAAGTGACTGCCCTTACCTGAAACGAAGTCTTGCTTGTAGGGAGACACAGAGCATGGGATTTAACTCCATTTCTGAAGTGAAACACACAGCATAGTCTCATCCGTGGATCACACTATGCTTTAGAGCGAGAAGCACGCTCTTCTTTCTAGAGTCCCTAAGACAGCAGGAAACGTGAGTGTTCTGAGAACAAAAGAACTGTGTTTCCTACACATACGGACATTATATAGTCCAACTCTGCTTCTGAAACTGATACAAAGCACTGGTCCTCTAAAATCCAATGCTTGTCTGTTAAGATGAGAAACGTGTGAGCTTCGTGAACGATGTAGTTCGTTTGAGCTGAAAAGTGACTGCCCTTACCTGAAACGAAGTCTTGCCTGTAGGATGACGCAGAGGCTAGGATTTAACTCCATTTTTGAAGGGAAACACACAGCATAGTTTTCATCCATGGATCACACTCTGATTTAGAGTGAGAAGCACGCTCTTGCTTTCTAAAGTCTCTAAGACAGCAGGAAACGTGAGTGTGCTGACAACAATAGAACGGTGTTTCCTACACATACGGACCATATCTAGTCCAACTCTGCTTCTGAAACAGATACAAAGCACTGATAAGCTAATATCCAATGCTTGTGAGTTAAGATGAGAAACGTGTGAGCTTCAGGAAAGATGTAGTTCCTTTGAGCTGAAAACTGACTGCTAATACCTGAAATAAAGTATTGCTTGTAGAGAGACACAGAGCATGGGATTTAACTCCATTTCTGAAGTGAAACACACAGCAGAGTCTCATCCATGGATCACACTCTGCTTTAGAGCGAGAAGCACGCTCTTGCTTTCTAGAGTCTCTAAGTCAGCAGGAAACGTGACTGTGCTGAGAACAAAAGAACGGTGTTTCCTACACATACGGACATTATATAGTCCAACTCTGCTTCTGAAACTGATACAAAGCACTGGTCCTCTAAAATGCAATGCTTGTCTGTTAAGATGAGAAACGTGTGAGCTTCGTGAACGATGTAGTTCGTTTGAGCTGAAAAGTACTGCCATTACCTGAAACGAAGTCTTGCCTGTAGGATGACGCAGAGGCTGGGATTTAACTCCATTTCTGAAGGGAAACACACATCATAGTTCTCATCCATGGATCACACTCTGCTTTAGAGCAAGAAGCGCCCTCTTGCTTTCTAGAGTCTCTAATACAGCAGGATATCTGAGTGTGCCCAGAACAAAAGAACTGTGTTTCCTACACATATGGACCATATGTAGTCCAAATCTGCTTCTGAAACTGATACAAAGCACTGGTGCTCTAACATCCAAAGCTTGTCAGGTAAGATGAGAAACGTGTGAGCTCAGTGAACGATGTAGTTCGTTTGAGCTAAAAAGTGACTGCCCTTACCTGAAACGAAGTCTTGCTTGTAGGAAGACTCAGAGCCTGGGATTTAACTCCATTTCTGAAGTGAAACACACAGCATAGTTCTCATCCATGGATCACACTCTGCTTTAGAGCGAGAAGCACGATCTTGCATTCTAGAATCTAAGACAGCAGGAAACGTGAGTCTGCTGAGAACAAAAGAACTGTTTTTCCTACACATACAGACATTATATAGTCCAACTCTTCTTCTGAAACTGGTACAAAGCACTGCTCCTCTAACATCTAATGCTTGTCAGTTAAGATGAGAAACGTGTGAGCTTCGTGAAAGATGTAGTTTGTTTGAGCAGAAAAGTGACTGCCCTTACCTGAAACGAAGTCTTGATTGTAGGAAGACACAGAGCCTGGGATTTAACTCCATTTCTGAAGGGAAACACACAGCATAGTTCTCATCCATGGATCACACTCTGCTTTAGAGCGAGAAGCATGCTCTTGCTTTCTAGAGTCTCTAAGACAGCAGGAAACGTGAGTGTGCTGAGAACAAAAGAACTGTGTTTCCTACACATACGGACCATATCTAGTCCAACCCTGCTTCTGAAACAGATACAAAGCACTGGTATTCTAACATCCAATGCTTGTCAGTTAAGATGAGAAACGTGTGAGCTTCGGGAACGATGTAGTTCCTTTGAGCTGAAAAGTGACTGCCCTTACCTGACACGAAGTCTTGCTTGTAGGGAGACACAGAGCATGGGATTTAACTCAATTTCTGAAGTGAAACACACAGAATAGTCTCATCCATGGATCACACTCGGCTTTAGAGCAAGAAGCACGCTCTTGCTTTCTAGAGTCTCTAAGACAGCAGGAAACGTGAGTGTGCTGAGAACAAAAGAACGGTGTTTCCTACACATACGGACATTATATAGTCCAACTCTGCTTCTGAAACTGATACAAAGCACTGGTCCTCTAAAATGCAATGCTTGTCTGTTAAGATGAGAAACGTGTGAGCTTCGTGAACGATGTAGTTCGTTTGAGCTTAAAAGTACTGCCATTACCTGAAACGAAGTCTTGCCTGTAGGATGACGCAGAGGCTGGGATTTAACTCCATTTTTGAAGGGAAACACACATCATAGTTCTCATCCATGGATCGCACTCTGCTTTAGAGCAAGAAGCACGCTCTTGCTTTCTAGACTCAATAATACAGCAGGAAATCTGAGTGTGCCCAGAACAAAAGAACGGTGTTTCCTACACATATGGACCATATGTAGTCCAAATCTGCTTCTGAAACTGATACAAAGGACTGACCCTCTAACATCCAAAGCTTGTCAGTTAAGATGAGAAACGTGTGAGCTCAGTGAACGATGTAGTTCGTTTGAGCTAAAAAGTGACTGCCCTTACTTGAAACAAAATCTTGCTTGTAGGAAGACTCAGAGCCTGGGATTTAACTCCATTTCTGAAGTGAAACACACAGCATAGTCTCATCCATGGATCACACTCTGCTTTAGAGCGAGAAGCACGCTCTTGCTTTCTAGAGTCTCTAAGACAGCAGGAAATGTGACTGTGCTGAGAACAAAAGAACGGTGCTTCCTACACATACGGACCATATCTAGTCCAACCCTGCTTCTGAAACAGATACAAAGCACTGGTATTCTAACATCCAATGCTTGTCAGTTAAGATGAGAAACGTGTGAGCTTCGGGAACGATGTAGTTCCTTTGAGCTGAAAAGTGACTGCCCTTACCTGAAACGAAGTCTTGCTTGTAGGGAGACACAGAGCATGGGATTTAACTCCATTTCTGAAGTGAAACACACAGCATAGTCTCATCCATGGATCACACTCTGCTTTAGAGCAAGAAGCATGCTCTTGCTTTCTAGAGTCTCTAAGACAGCAGGAAACGTGAGTGTGCTGAGAACAAAAGAACTGTGTTTCCTACACATACGGACCATATCTAGTCCAACCCTGCTTCTGAAACAGATACAAAGCACTGGTATTCTAACATCCAATGCTTGTCAGTTAAGATGAGAAACGTGTGAGCTTCGGGAACGATGTAGTTCCTTTGAGCTGAAAAGTGACTGCCCTTACCTGACACGAAGTCTTGCTTGTAGGGAGACACAGAGCATGGGATTTAACTCCATTTCTGTAGTGAAACACACAGCATAGTCTCATCCATGGATCACACTCTGCTTTAGAGCGAGAAGCACGCTCTTGCTTTCTAGAGTCTCTAAGACAGCAGGAAACGTGAGTGTGCTGAGAACAAAAGAACGGTGTTTCCTACACATACGGACATTATATAGTCCAACTCTGCTTCTGAAACTGATACAAAGCACTGGTCCTCTAAAATGCAATGCTTGTCTGTTAAGATGAGAAACGTGTGAGCTTCGTGAACGATGTAGTTCGTTTGAGCTGAAAAGTACTGCCATTACCTGAAACGAAGTCTTGCCTGTAGGATGACGCAGAGGCTGGGATTTAACTCCATTTTTGAAGGGAAACACAAATCATAGTTCTCATCCATGGATCACACTCTGCTTTAGAGCAAGAAGCACGCTCTTGCTTTCTAGACTCTCTAATACAGCAGGAAATCTGAGTGTGCCCAGAACAAAAGAACGGTGTTTCCTACACATATGGACCATATGTAGTCCAAATCTGCTTCTGAAACTGATACAAAGCACTGACCCTCTAACATCCAAAGCTTGTCAGTTAAGATGAGAAACGTGTGAGCTCAGTGAATGATGTAGATCGTTTGAGCTAAAAAGTGACTGCCCTTACTTGAAACAAAATCTTGCTTGTAGGAAGACTCAGAGCCTGGGATTTAACTCCATTTCTGAAGTGAAACACACAGCATAGTCTCATCAATGGATCACACTCTGCTTTAGAGCGAGAAGCACGCTCTTGCTTTCTAGAGTCTCTAAGACAGCAGGAAATGTGACTGTGCTGAGAACAAAAGAACGGTGTTTCCTACACATACGGACCATATATAGTCCAAATCTGCTTCTGAAACAGATACAAAGCACTGGTATTCTAACATCCAATGCTTGTCAGTTAAGATGAGAAACGTGTGAGCTTCGGGAATGATGTAGTTCCTTTGAGCAGAAAAGTGACTGCCCTTACCTGAAACGAAGTCTTGCTTGTAGGGAGACACAGAGCATGGGATTTAACTCCATTTCTGAAGTGAAACACACAGCATAGTCTCATCCGTGGATCACACTATGCTTTAGAGCGAGAAGCACGCTCTTCTTTCTAGAGTCCCTAAGACAGCAGGAAACGTGAGTGTTCTGAGAACAAAAGAACTGTGTTTCCTACACATACGGACATTATATAGTCCAACTCTGCTTCTGAAACTGATACAAAGCACTGGTCCTCTAAAATCCAATGCTTGTCTGTTAAGATGAGAAACGTGTGAGCTTCGTGAACGATGTAGTTCGTTTGAGCGGAAAAGTGACTGCCCTTACCTGAAACGAAGTCTTGCCTGTAGGATGAAGCAGAGGCTAGGATTTAACTCCATTTTTGAAGGGAAACACACAGCATAGTCTCATCCATGGATCACACTCTGATTTAGAGTGAGAAGCACGCTCTTGCTTTCTAAAGTCTCTAAGACAGCAGGAAACGTGAGTGTGCTGAGAACAAAAGAACGGTGTTTCCTACACATACGGACCATATCTAGTCCAACTCTGCTTCTGAAACAGATACAAAGCACTGATAAGCTAATATCCAATGCTTGTGAGTTAAGATGAGAAACGTGTGAGCTTCAGGAAAGATGTAGTTCCGTTGAGCTGAAAACTGACTGCCCTTACCTGACACGAAGTCTTGCTTGTAGGGAGACACAGAGCATGGGATTTAACTCCATTTCTGAAGTGAAACACACAGCATAGTCTCATCCATGGATCACACTCTGCTTTAGAGCAAGAAGCACGCTCTTGCTTTCTAGAGTCTCTAAGACAGCAGGAAACGTGAGTGTGCTGAGAACAAAAGAACGGTGTTTCCTACACATACGGACATTATATAGTCCAACTCTGCTTCTGAAACTGATACAAAGCACTGGTCCTCTAAAATGCAATGCTTGTCTGTTAAGATGAGAAACGTGTGAGCTTTGTGAACGATGTAGTTCGTTTGAGCTGAAAAGTACTGCCATTACCTGAAACGAAGTCTTGCCTGTAGGATGACGCAGAGGCTGGGATTTAACTCCATTTTTGAAGGGAAACACACAGCATAGTTCTCATCCATGGATCACACTCTGCTTTAGAGCAAGAAGCACGCTCTTGCTTTCTAGAGTCTCTAATACAGCAGGGATATCTGAGTGTGCCCAGAACAAAAGAACGGTGTTTCCTACACATATGGACCATATGTAGTCCAAATCTGCTTCTGAAACTGATACAAAGCACTGGTCCTCTAAAATGCAATGCTTGTCTGTTAAGATGAGAAACGTGTGAGCTTCGTGAACGATGTAGTTCGTTTGAGCTGAAAAGTACTGCCATTACCTGAAACGAAGTCTTGCCTGTAGGATGACGCAGAGGCTGGGATTTAACTCCATTTCTGAAGGGAAACACACATCATAGTTCTCATCCATGGATCACACTCTGCTTTAGAGCAAGAAGCGCCCTCTTGCTTTCTAGAGTCTCTAATACAGCAGGATATCTGAGTGTGCCCAGAACAAAAGAACTGTGTTTCCTACACATATGGACCATATGTAGTCCAAATCTGCTTCTGAAACTGATACAAAGCACTGGTGCTCTAACATCCAAAGCTTGTCAGGTAAGATGAGAAACGTGTGAGCTCAGTGAACGATGTAGTTCGTTTGAGCTAAAAAGTGACTGCCCTTACCTGAAACGAAGTCTTGCTTGTAGGAAGACTCAGAGCCTGGGATTTAACTCCATTTCTGAAGTGAAACACACAGCATAGTTCTCATCCATGGATCACACTCCGCTTTAGTGCGAGAAGCACGATCTTGCATTCTAGAATCTAAGACAGCAGGAAACGTGAGTCTGCTGAGAACAAAAGAACTGTTTTTCCTACACATACAGACATTATATAGTCCAACTCTTCTTCTGAAACTGGTACAAAGCACTGCTCCTCTAACATCTAATGCTTGTCAGTTAAGATGAGAAACGTGTGAGCTTCGTGAAAGACGTAGTTTGTTTGAGCAGAAAAGTGACTGCCCTTACCTGAAACGAAGTCTTGATTGTAGGAAGACACAGAGCCTGGGATTTAACTCCATTTCTGAAGGGAAACACACAGCATAGTTCTCATCCATGGATCACACTCTGCTTTAGAGCGAGAAGCATGCTCTTGCTTTCTAGAGTCTCTAAGACAGCAGGAAACGTGAGTGTGCTGAGAACAAAAGAACTGTGTTTCCTACACATACGGACCATATCTAGTCCAACCCTGCTTCTGAAACAGATACAAAGCACTGGTATTCTAACATCCAATGCTTGTCAGTTAAGATGAGAAACGTGTGAGCTTCGGGAACGATGTAGTTCCTTTGAGCTGAAAAGTGACTGCCCTTACCTGACACGAAGTCTTGCTTGTAGGGAGACACAGAGCATGGGATTTAACTCCATTTCTGAAGTGAAACACACAGCATAGTCTCATCCATGGATCACACTCTGCTTTAGAGCAAGAAGCACGCTCTTGCTTTCTAGAGTCTCTAAGACAGCAGGAAACGTGAGTGTGCTGAGAACAAAAGAACGGTGTTTCCTACACATACGGACATTATATAGTCCAACTCTGCTTCTGAAACTGATACAAAGCACTGGTCCTCTAAAATGCAATGCTTGTCTGTTAAGATGAGAAACGTGTGAGCTTCGTGAACGATGTAGTTCGTTTGAGCTGAAAAGTACTGCCATTACCTGAAACGAAGTCTTGCCTGTAGGATGACGCAGAGGCTGGGATTTAACTCCATTTCTGAAGGGAAACACACAGCATAGTTCTCATCCATGGATCACACTCTGCTTTAGAGCGAGAAGCATGCTCTTGCTTTCTAGAGTCTCTAAGACAGCAGGAAACGTGAGTGTGCTGAGAACAAAAGAAAGGTGTTTCCTACACATACGGACCATATATAGTCCAACCCTGCTTCTGAAACAGATACAAAGCACTGGTATTCTAACATCCAATGCTTGTCAGTTAAGATGAGAAACGTGTGAGCTTCGGGAACGATGTAGTTCCTTTGAGCAGAAAAGTGACTGCCCTTACCTGAAACGAAGTCTTGCTTGTAGGGAGACACAGAGCATGGGATTTAACTCCATTTCTGAAGTGAAACACACAGCATAGTCTCATCCGTGGATCACACTATGCTTTAGAGCGAGAAGCACGCTCTTCTTTCTAGAGTCCCTAAGACAGCAGGAAACGTGAGTGTTCTGAGAACAAAAGAACTGTGTTTCCTACACATACGGACATTATATAGTCCAACTCTGCTTCTGAAACTGATACAAAGCACTGGTCCTCTAAAATCCAATGCTTGTCTGTTAAGATGAGAAACGTGTGAGCTTCGTGAACGATGTAGTTCGTTTGAGCTGAAAAGTGACTGCCCTTACCTGAAACGAAGTCTTGCCTGTAGGATGACGCAGAGGCTAGGATTTAACTCCATTTTTGAAGGGAAACACACAGCATAGTTTTCATCCATGGATCACACTCTGATTTAGAGTGAGAAGCACGCTCTTGCTTTCTAAAGTCTCTAAGACAGCAGGAAACGTGAGTGTGCTGACAACAATAGAACGGTGTTTCCTACACATACGGACCATATCTAGTCCAACTCTGCTTCTGAAACAGATACAAAGCACTGATAAGCTAATATCCAATGCTTGTGAGTTAAGATGAGAAACGTGTGAGCTTCAGGAAAGATGTAGTTCCTTTGAGCTGAAAACTGACTGCTAATACCTGAAATAAAGTATTGCTTGTAGAGAGACACAGAGCATGGGATTTAACTCCATTTCTGAAGTGAAACACACAGCAGAGTCTCATCCATGGATCACACTCTGCTTTAGAGCGAGAAGCACGCTCTTGCTTTCTAGAGTCTCTAAGTCAGCAGGAAACGTGACTGTGCTGAGAACAAAAGAACGGTGTTTCCTACACATACGGACATTATATAGTCCAACTCTGCTTCTGAAACTGATACAAAGCACTGGTCCTCTAAAATGCAATGCTTGTCTGTTAAGATGAGAAACGTGTGAGCTTCGTGAACGATGTAGTTCGTTTGAGCTGAAAAGTACTGCCATTACCTGAAACGAAGTCTTGCCTGTAGGATGACGCAGAGGCTGGGATTTAACTCCATTTCTGAAGGGAAACACACATCATAGTTCTCATCCATGGATCACACTCTGCTTTAGAGCAAGAAGCGCCCTCTTGCTTTCTAGAGTCTCTAATACAGCAGGATATCTGAGTGTGCCCAGAACAAAAGAACTGTGTTTCCTACACATATGGACCATATGTAGTCCAAATCTGCTTCTGAAACTGATACAAAGCACTGGTGCTCTAACATCAAAAGCTTGTCAGGTAAGATGAGAAACGTGTGAGCTCAGTGAACGATGTAGTTCGTTTGAGCTAAAAAGTGACTGCCCTTACCTGAAACGAAGTCTTGCTTGTAGGAAGACTCAGAGCCTGGGATTTAACTCCATTTCTGAAGTGAAACACACAGCATAGTTCTCATCCATGGATCACACTCCGCTTTAGAGCGAGAAGCACGATCTTGCATTCTAGAATCTAAGACAGCAGGAAACGTGAGTCTGCTGAGAACAAAAGAACTTTTTTTCCTACACATACAGACATTATATAGTCCAACTCTTCTTCTGAAACTGGTACAAAGCACTGCTCCTCTAACATCTAATGCTTGTCAGTTAAGATGAGAAACGTGTGAGCTTCGTGAAAGATGTAGTTTGTTTGAGCAGAAAAGTGACTGCCCTTACCTGAAACGAAGTCTTGATTGTAGGAAGACACAGAGCCTGGGATTTAACTCCATTTCTGAAGGGAAACACACAGCATAGTTCTCATCCATGGATCACACTCTGCTTTAGAGCGAGAAGCATGCTCTTGCTTTCTAGAGTCTCTAAGACAGCAGGAAACGTGAGTGTGCTGAGAACAAAAGAACTGTGTTTCCTACACATACGGACCATATCTAGTCCAACCCTGCTTCTGAAACAGATACAAAGCACTGGTATTCTAACATCCAATGCTTGTCAGTTAAGATGAGAAACGTGTGAGCTTCGGGAACGATGTAGTTCCTTTCAGCTGAAAAGTGACTGCCCTTACCTGACACGAAGTCTTGCTTGTAGGGAGACACAGAGCATGGGATTTAACTCAATTTCTGAAGTGAAACACACAGAATAGTCTCATCCATGGATCACACTCGGCTTTAGAGCAAGAAGCCCGCTCTTGCTTTCTAGAGTCTCTAAGACAGCAGGAAACGTGAGTGTGCTGAGAACAAAAGAACGGTGTTTCCTACACATACGGACATTATATAGTCCAACTCTGCTTCTGAAACTGATACAAAGCACTGGTCCTCTAAAATGCAATGCTTGTCTGTTAAGATGAGAAACGTGTGAGCTTCGTGAACGATGTAGTTCGTTTGAGCTTAAAAGTACTGCCATTACCTGAAACGAAGTCTTGCCTGTAGGATGACGCAGAGGCTGGGATTTAACTCCATTTTTGAAGGGAAACACACATCATAGTTCTCATCCATGGATCGCACTCTGCTTTAGAGCAAGAAGCACGCTCTTGCTTTCTAGACTCAATAATACAGCAGGAAATCTGAGTGTGCCCAGAACAAAAGAACGGTGTTTCCTACACATATGGACCATATGTAGTCCAAATCTGCTTCTGAAACTGATACAAAGCACTGACCCTCTAACATCCAAAGCTTGTCAGTTAAGATGAGAAACGTGTGAGCTCAGTGAACGATGTAGTTCGTTTGAGCTAAAAAGTGACTGCCCTTACTTGAAACAAAATCTTGCTTGTAGGAAGACTCAGAGCCTGGGATTTAACTCCATTTCTGAAGTGAAACACACAGCATAGTCTCATCCATGGATCACACTCTGCTTTAGAGCGAGAAGCACGCTCTTGCTTTCTAGAGTCTCTAAGACAGCAGGAAATGTGACTGTGCTGAGAACAAAAGAACGGTGCTTCCTACACATACGGACATTATATAGTCCACCTCTTCTTCTGAAACTGGTACAAAGCACTGCTCCTCTAACATCTAATGCTTGTCAGTTAAGATGAGAAACGTGTGAGCTTCGTGAAAGATGTAGTTCGTTTGAGCAGAAAAGTGACTGCCCTTACCTGAAACGAAGTCTTGCTTGTAGGAAGACACAGAGCCTGGGATTTAACTCCATTTCTGAAGGGAAACACACAGCATAGTTCTCATCCATGGATCACACTCTGCTTTAGAGCGAGAAGCATGCTCTTGCTTTCTAGAGTCTCTAAGACAGCAGGAAACGTGAGTGTGCTGAGAACAAAAGAACTGTGTTTCCTACACATACGGACCATATCTAGTCCAACCCTGCTTCTGAAACAGATACAAAGCACTGGTATTCTAACATCCAATGCTTGTCAGTTAAGATGAGAAACGTGTGAGCTTCGGGAACAATGTAGTTCCTTTGAGCTGAAAAGTGACTGCCCTTACCTGACACGAAGTCTTGCTTGTAGGGAGACACAGAGCATGGGATTTAACTCCATTTCTGTAGTGAAACACACAGCATAGTCTCATCCATGGATCACACTCTGCTTTAGAGCGAGAAGCACGCTCTTGCTTTCTAGAGTCTCTAAGACAGCAGGAAACGTGAGTGTGCTGAGAACAAAAGAACGGTGTTTCCTACACATACGGACATTATATAGTCCAACTCTGCTTCTGAAACTGATACAAAGCACTGGTCCTCTAAAATGCAATGCTTGTCTGTTAAGATGAGAAACGTGTGAGCTTCGTGAACGATGTAGTTCGTTTGAGCTGAAAAGTACTGCCATTACCTGAAACGAAGTCTTGCCTGTAGGATGACGCAGAGGCTGGGATTTAACTCCATTTTTGAAGGGAAACACAAATCATAGTTCTCATCCATGCATCACACTCTGCTTTAGAGCAAGAAGCACGCTCTTGCTTTCTAGACTCTCTAATACAGCAGGAAATCTGAGTGTGCCCAGAACAAAAGAACGGTGTTTCCTACACATATGGACCATATGTAGTCCAAATCTGCTTCTGAAACTGATACAAAGCACTGACCCTCTAACATCCAAAGCTTGTCAGTTAAGATGAGAAACGTGTGAGCTCAGTGAACGATGTAGATCGTTTGAGCTAAAAAGTGACTGCCCTTACTTGAAACAAAATCTTGCTTGTAGGAAGACTCAGAGCCTGGGATTTAACTCCATTTCTGAAGTGAAACACACAGCATAGTCTCATCAATGGATCACACTCTGCTTTAGAGCGAGAAGCACGCTCTTGGTTTCTAGAGTCTCTAAGACAGCAGGAAATGTGACTGTGCTGAGAACAAAAGAACGGTGTTTCCTACACATACGGACCATATATAGTCCAAATCTGCTTCTGAAACAGATACAAAGCACTGGTATTCTAACATCCAATGCTTGTCAGTTAAGATGAGAAACGTGTGAGCTTTGGGAATGATGTAGTTCCTTTGAGCAGAAAAGTGACTGCCCTTACCTGAAACGAAGTCTTGCTTGTAGGGAGACACAGAGCATGGGATTTAACTCCATTTCTGAAGTGAAACACACAGCATAGTCTCATCCGTGGATCACACTATGCTTTAGAGCGAGAAGCACGCTCTTCTTTCTAGAGTCCCTAAGACAGCAGGAAACGTGAGTGTTCTGAGAACAAAAGAACTGTGTTTCCTACACATACGGACATTATATAGTCCAACTCTGCTTCTGAAACTGATACAAAGCACTGGTCCTCTAAAATCCAATGCTTGTCTGTTAAGATGAGAAACGTGTGAGCTTCGTGAACGATGTAGTTCGTTTGAGCGGAAAAGTGACTGCCCTTACCTGAAACGAAGTCTTGCCTGTAGGATGACGCAGAGGCTAGGATTTAACTCCATTTTTGAAGGGAAACACACAGCATAGTTTTCATCCATGGATCACACTCTGATTTAGAGTGAGAAGCACGCTCTTGCTTTCTAAAGTCTCTAAGACAGCAGGAAACGTGAGTGTGCTGAGAACAAAAGAACGGTGTTTCCTACACATACGGACCATATCTAGTCCAACTCTGCTTCTGAAACAGATACAAAGCACTGATAAGCTAATATCCAATGCTTGTGAGTTAAGATGAGAAACGTGTGAGCTTCAGGAAAGATGTAGTTCCGTTGAGCTGAAAACTGACTGCCCTTACCTGAACCGAAGTCTTGCTTGTAGGGAGACACAGAGCATGGGATTTAACTCCATTTCTGAAGTGAAACACACAGCATAGTCTCATCCATGGATCACACTCTGCTTTAGAGCAAGAAGCACGCTCTTGCTTTCTAGAGTCTCTAAGACAGCAGGAAACGTGAGTGTGCTGAGAACAAAAGAACGGTGTTTCCTACACATACGGACATTATATAGTCCAACTCTGCTTCTGAAACTGATACAAAGCACTGGTCCTCTAAAATGCAATGCTTGTCTGTTAAGATGAGAAACGTGTGAGCTTCGTGAACGATGTAGTTCGTTTGAGCTGAAAAGTACTGCCATTACCTGAAACGAAGTCTTGCTTGTAGGAAGACTCAGAGCCTGGGATTTAACTCCATTTCTGAAGTGAAACACACAGCATAGTTCTCATCCATGGATCACACTCCGCTTTAGTGCGAGAAGCACGATCTTGCATTCTAGAATCTAAGACAGCAGGAAACGTGAGTCTGCTGAGAACAAAAGAACTGTTTTTCCTACACATACAGACATTATATAGTCCAACTCTTCTTCTGAAACTGGTACAAAGCACTGCTCCTCTAACATCTAATGCTTGTCAGTTAAGATGAGAAACGTGTGAGCTTCGTGAAAGACGTAGTTTGTTTCAGCAGAAAAGTGACTGCCCTTACCTGAAACGAAGTCTTGATTGTAGGAAGACACAGAGCCTGGGATTTAACTCCATTTCTGAAGGGAAACACACAGCATAGTTCTCATCCATGGATCACACTCTGCTTTAGAGCGAGAAGCATGCTCTTGCTTTCTAGAGTCTCTAAGACAGCAGGAAACGTGAGTGTGCTGAGAACAAAAGAACTGTGTTTCCTACACATACGGACCATATCTAGTCCAACCCTGCTTCTGAAACAGATACAAAGCACTGGTATTCTAACATCCAATGCTTGTCAGTTAAGATGAGAAACGTGTGAGCTTCGGGAACGATGTAGTTCCTTTGAGCTGAAAAGTGA
Source organism: Onychomys leucogaster (assembly GCA_949786385.1). Classification (NCBI taxonomy): domain Eukaryota; kingdom Metazoa; phylum Chordata; class Mammalia; order Rodentia; family Cricetidae; genus Onychomys; species Onychomys leucogaster. Next base: position 59,015 of record CATKUP010000562.1, read on the forward strand.
CTGCCCTTACCTGACACGAAGTCTTGCTTGTAGGGAGACACAGAGCATGGGATTTAACTCCATTTCTGAAGTGAAACACACAGCATAGTCTCATCCATGTATCACACTCTGCTTTAGAGCAAGAAGCACGCTCTTGCTTTCTAGAGTCTCTAAGACAGCAGGAAACGTGAGTGTGCTGAGAACAAAAGAACGGTGTTTCCTACACATACGGACATTATATAGTCCAACTCTGCTTCTGAAACTGATACAAAGCACTGGTCCTCTAAAATGCAATGCTTGTCTGTTAAGATGAGAAACGTGTGAGCTTCGTGAACGATGTAGTTCGTTTGAGCTGAAAAGTACTGCCATTACCTGAAACGAAGTCTTGCCTGTAGGATGACGCAGAGGCTGGGATTTAACTCCATTTCTGAAGGGAAACACACAGCATAGTTCTCATCCATGGATCACACTCTGCTTTAGAGCGAGAAGCATGCTCTTGCTTTCTAGAGTCTCTAAGACAGCAGGAAACGTGAGTGTGCTGAGAACAAAAGAAAGGTGTTTCCTACACATACGGACCATATATAGTCCAACCCTGCTTCTGAAACAGATACAAAGCACTGGTATTCTAACATCCAATGCTTGTCAGTTAAGATGAGAAACGTGTGAGCTTCGGGAACGATGTAGTTCCTTTGAGCAGAAAAGTGACTGCCCTTACCTGAAACGAAGTCTTGCTTGTAGGGAGACACAGAGCATGGGATTTAACTCCATTTCTGAAGTGAAACACACAGCATAGTCTCATCCGTGGATCACACTATGCTTTAGAGCGAGAAGCACGCTCTTCTTTCTAGAGTCCCTAAGACAGCAGGAAACGTGAGTGTTCTGAGAACAAAAGAACTGTGTTTCCTACACATACGGACATTATATAGTCCAACTCTGCTTCTGAAACTGATACAAAGCACTGGTCCTCTAAAATCCAATGCTTGTCTGTTAAGATGAGAAACTTGTGAGCTTCGTGAACGATGTAGTTCGTTTGAGCTGAAAAGTGACTACCCTTACCTGAAACGAAGTCTTGCCTGTAGGATGACGCAGAGGCTAGGATTTAACTCCATTTTTGAAGGGAAACACACAGCATAGTTTTCATCCATGGATCACACTCTGATTTAGAGTGAGAAGCACGCTCTTGCTTTCTAAAGTCTCTAAGACAGCAGGAAACGTGAGTGTGCTGACAACAATAGAACGGTGTTTCCTACACATACGGACCATATCTAGTCCAACTCTGCTTCTGAAACAGATACAAAGCACTGATAAGCTAATATCCAATGCTTGTGAGTTAAGATGAGAAACGTGTGAGCTTCAGGAAAGATGTAGTTCCTTTGAGCTGAAAACTGACTGCTAATACCTGAAATAAAGTATTGCTTGTAGAGAGACACAGAGCATGGGATTTAACTCCATTTCTGAAGTGAAACACACAGCAGAGTCTCATCCATGGATCACACTCTGCTTTAGAGCGAGAAGCACGCTCTTGCTTTCTAGAGTCTCTAAGTCAGCAGGAAACGTGACTGTGCTGAGAACAAAAGAACGGTGTTTCCTACACATACGGACATTATATAGTCCAACTCTGCTTCTGAAACTGATACAAAGCACTGGTCCTCTAAAATGCAATGCTTGTCTGTTAAGATGAGAAACGTGTGAGCTTCGTGAACGATGTAGTTCGTTTGAGCTGAAAAGTACTGCCATTACCTGAAACGAAGTCTTGCCTGTAGGATGACGCAGAGGCTGGGATTTAACTCCATTTCTGAAGGGAAACACACATCATAGTTCTCATCCATGGATCACACTCTGCTTTAGAGCAAGAAGCGCCCTCTTGCTTTCTAGAGTCTCTAATACAGCAGGATATCTGAGTGTGCCCAGAACAAAAGAACTGTGTTTCCTACACATATGGACCATATGTAGTCCAAATCTGCTTCTGAAACTGATACAAAGCACTGGTGCTCTAACATCAAAAGCTTGTCAGGTAAGATGAGAAACGTGTGAGCTCAGTGAACGATGTAGTTCGTTTGAGCTAAAAAGTGACTGCCCTTACCTGAAACGAAGTCTTGCTTGTAGGAAGACTCAGAGCCTGGGATTTAACTCCATTTCTGAAGTGAAACACACAGCATAGTTCTCATCCATGGATCACACTCCGCTTTAGAGCGAGAAGCACGATCTTGCATTCTAGAATCTAAGACAGCAGGAAACGTGAGTCTGCTGAGAACAAAAGAACTGTTTTTCCTACACATACAGACATTATATAGTCCAACTCTTCTTCTGAAACTGGTACAAAGCACTGCTCCTCTAACATCTAATGCTTGTCAGTTAAGATGAGAAACGTGTGAGCTTCGTGAAAGATGTAGTTTGTTTGAGCAGAAAAGTGACTGCCCTTACCTGAAACGAAGTCTTGATTGTAGGAAGACACAGAGCCTGGGATTTAACTCCATTTCTGAAGGGAAACACACAGCATAGTTCTCATCCATGGATCACACTCTGCTTTAGAGCGAGAAGCATGCTCTTGCTTTCTAGAGTCTCTAAGACAGCAGGAAACGTGAGTGTGCTGAGAACAAAAGAACTGTGTTTCCTACACATACGGACCATATCTAGTCCAACCCTGCTTCTGAAACAGATACAAAGCACTGGTATTCTAACATCCAATGCTTGTCAGTTAAGATGAGAAACGTGTGAGCTTCGGGAACGATGTAGTTCCTTTCAGCTGAAAAGTGACTGCCCTTACCTGACACGAAATCTTGCTTGTAGGGAGACACAGAGCATGGGATTTAACTCAATTTCTGAAGTGAAACACACAGAATAGTCTCATCCATGGATCACACTCGGCTTTAGAGCAAGAAGCCCGCTCTTGCTTTCTAGAGTCTCTAAGACAGCAGGAAACGTGAGTGTGCTGAGAACAAAAGAACGGTGTTTCCTACACATACGGACATTATATAGTCCAACTCTGCTTCTGAAACTGATACAAAGCACTGGTCCTCTAAAATGCAATGCTTGTCTGTTAAGATGAGAAATGTGTGAGCTTCGTGAACGATGTAGTTCGTTTGAGCTTAAAAGTACTGCCATTACCTGAAACGAAGTCTTGCCTGTAGGATGACGCAGAGGCTGGGATTTAACTCCATTTTTGAAGGGAAACACACATCATAGTTCTCATCCATGGATCGCACTCTGCTTTAGAGCAAGAAGCACGCTCTTGCTTTCTAGACTCAATAATACAGCAGGAAATCTGAGTGTGCCCAGAACAAAAGAACGGTGTTTCCTACACATATGGACCATATGTAGTCCAAATCTGCTTCTGAAACTGATACAAAGCACTGACCCTCTAACATCCAAAGCTTGTCAGTTAAGATGAGAAACGTGTGAGCTCAGTGAACGATGTAGTTCGTTTGAGCTAAAAAGTGACTGCCCTTACTTGAAACAAAATCTTGCTTGTAGGAAGACTCAGAGCCTGGGATTTAACTCCATTTCTGAAGTGAAACACACAGCATAGTCTCATCCATGGATCACACTCTGCTTTAGAGCGAGAAGCACGCTCTTGCTTTCTAGAGTCTCTAAGACAGCAGGAAATGTGACTGTGCTGAGAACAAAAGAACGGTGCTTCCTACACATACGGACATTATATAGTCCACCTCTTCTTCTGAAACTGGTACAAAGCACTGCTCCTCTAACATCTAATGCTTGTCAGTTAAGATGAGAAACGTGTGAGCTTCGTGAAAGATGTAGTTTGTTTGAGCAGAAAAGTGACTGCCCTTACCTGAAACGAAGTCTTGCTTGTAGGAAGACACAGAGCCTGGGATTTAACTCCATTTCTGAAGGGAAACACACAGCATAGTTCTCATCCATGGATCACACTCTGCTTTAGAGCGAGAAGCATGCTCTTGCTTTCTAGAGTCTCTAAGACAGCAGGAAACGTGAGTGTGCTGAGAACAAAAGAACTGTGTTTCCTACACATACGGACCATATCTAGTCCAACCCTGCTTCTGAAACAGATACAAAGCACTGGTATTCTAACATCCAATGCTTGTCAGTTAAGATGAGAAACGTGTGAGCTTCGGGAACGATGTAGTTCCTTTGAGCTGAAAAGTGACTGCCCTTACCTGACACGAAGTCTTGCTTGTAGGGAGACACAGAGCATGGGATTTAACTCCATTTCTGTAGTGAAACACACAGCATAGTCTCATCCATGGATCACACTCTGCTTTAGAGCGAGAAGCACGCTCTTGCTTTCTAGAGTCTCTAAGACAGCAGGAAACGTGAGTGTGCTGAGAACAAAAGAACGGTGTTTCCTACACATACGGACATTATATAGTCCAACTCTGCTTCTGAAACTGATACAAAGCACTGGTCCTCTAAAATGCAATGCTTGTCTGTTAAGATGAGAAACGTGTGAGCTTCGTGAACGATGTAGTTCGTTTGAGCTGAAAAGTACTGCCATTACCTGAAACGAAGTCTTGCCTGTAGGATGACGCAGAGGCTGGGATTTAACTCCATTTTTGAAGGGAAACACAAATCATAGTTCTCATCCATGGATCACACTCTGCTTTAGAGCAAGAAGCACGCTCTTGCTTTCTAGACTCTCTAATACAGCAGGAAATCTGAGTGTGCCCAGAACAAAAGAACGGTGTTTCCTACACATATGGACCATATGTAGTCCAAATCTGCTTCTGAAACTGATACAAAGCACTGACCCTCTAACATCCAAAGCTTGTCAGTTAAGATGAGAAACGTGTGAGCTCAGTGAACGATGTAGATCGTTTGAGCTAAAAAGTGACTGCCCTTACTTGAAACAAAATCTTGCTTGTAGGAAGACTCAGAGCCTGGGATTTAACTCCATTTCTGAAGTGAAACACACAGCATAGTCTCATCAATGGATCACACTCTGCTTTAGAGCGAGAAGCACGCTCTTGCTTTCTAGAGTCTCTAAGACAGCAGGAAATGTGACTGTGCTGAGAACAAAAGAACGGTGTTTCCTACACATACGGACCATATATAGTCCAAATCTGCTTCTGAAACAGATACAAAGCACTGGTATTCTAACATCCAATGCTTGTCAGTTAAGATGAGAAACGTGTGAGCTTCGGGAATGATGTAGTTCCTTTGAGCAGAAAAGTGACTGCCCTTACCTGAAACGAAGTCTTGCTTGTAGGGAGACACAGAGCATGGGATTTAACTCCATTTCTGAAGTGAAACACACAGCATAGTCTCATCCGTGGATCACACTATGCTTTAGAGCGAGAAGCACGCTCTTCTTTCTAGAGTCCCTAAGACAGCAGGAAACGTGAGTGTTCTGAGAACAAAAGAACTGTGTTTCCTACACATACGGACATTATATAGTCCAACTCTGCTTCTGAAACTGATACAAAGCACTGGTCCTCTAAAATCCAATGCTTGTCTGTTAAGATGAGAAACGTGTGAGCTTCGTGAACGATGTAGTTCGTTTGAGCGGAAAAGTGACTGCCCTTACCTGAAACGAAGTCTTGCCTGTAGGATGACGCAGAGGCTAGGATTTAACTCCATTTTTGAAGGGAAACACACAGCATAGTTTTCATCCATGGATCACACTCTGATTTAGAGTGAGAAGCACGCTCTTGCTTTCTAAAGTCTCTAAGACAGCAGGAAACGTGAGTGTGCTGAGAACAAAAGAACGGTGTTTCCTACACATACGGACCATATCTAGTCCAACTCTGCTTCTGAAAAAGATACAAAGCACTGATAAGCTAATATCCAATGCTTGTGAGTTAAGATGAGAAACGTGTGAGCTTCAGGAAAGATGTAGTTCCGTTGAGCTGAAAACTGACTGCCCTTACCTGACACGAAGTCTTGCTTGTAGGGAGACACAGAGCATGGGATTTAACTCCATTTCTGAAGTGAAACACACAGCATAGTCTCATCCATGGATCACACTCTGCTTTAGAGCAAGAAGCACGCTCTTGCTTTCTAGAGTCTCTAAGACAGCAGGAAACGTGAGTGTGCTGAGAACAAAAGAACGGTGTTTCCTACACATACGGACATTATATAGTCCAACTCTGCTTCTGAAACTGATACAAAGCACTGGTCCTCTAAAATGCAATGCTTGTCTGTTAAGATGAGAAACGTGTGAGCTTCGTGAACGATGTAGTTCGTTTGAGCTGAAAAGTACTGCCATTACCTGAAACGAAGTCTTGCCTGTAGGATGACGCAGAGGCTGGGATTTAACTCCATTTTTGAAGGGAAACACACAGCATAGTTCTCATCCATGGATCACACTCTGCTTTAGAGCAAGAAGCACGCTCTTGCTTTCTAGAGTCTCTAAGACAGCAGGAAACGTGAGTGTGCTGAGAACAAAAGAACGGTGTTTCCTACACATACGGACATTATATAGTCCAACTCTGCTTCTGAAACTGATACAAAGCACTGGTCCTCTAAAATGCAATGCTTGTCTGTTAAGATGAGAAACGTGTGAGCTTCGTGAACGATGTAGTTCGTTTGAGCTGAAAAGTACTGCCATTACCTGAAACGAAGTCTTGCCTGTAGGATGACGCAGAGGCTGGGATTTAACTCCATTTCTGAAGGGAAACACACAGCATAGTTCTCATCCATGGATCACACTCTGCTTTAGAGCGAGAAGCATGCTCTTGCTTTCTAGAGTCTCTAAGACAGCAGGAAACGTGAGTGTGCTGAGAACAAAAGAAAGGTGTTTCCTACACATACGGACCATATATAGTCCAACCCTGCTTCTGAAACAGATACAAAGCACTGGTATTCTAACATCCAATGCTTGTCAGTTAAGATGAGAAACGTGTGAGCTTCGGGAACGATGTAGTTCCTTTGAGCAGAAAAGTGACTGCCCTTACCTGAAACGAAGTCTTGCTTGTAGGGAGACACAGAGCATGGGATTTAACTCCATTTCTGAAGTGAAACACACAGCATAGTCTCATCCGTGGATCACACTATGCTTTAGAGCGAGAAGCACGCTCTTCTTTCTAGAGTCCCTAAGACAGCAGGAAACGTGAGTGTTCTGAGAACAAAAGAACTGTGTTTCCTACACATACGGACATTATATAGTCCAACTCTGCTTCTGAAACTGATACAAAGCACTGGTCCTCTAAAATGCAATGCTTGTCTGTTAAGATGAGAAACGTGTGAGCTTCGTGAACGATGTAGTTCGTTTGAGCTGAAAAGTACTGCCATTACCTGAAACGAAGTCTTGCCTGTAGGATGACGCAGAGGCTGGGATTTAACTCCATTTTTGAAGGGAAACACACAGCATAGTTCTCATCCATGGATCACACTCTGCTTTAGAGCAAGAAGCACGCTGTTGCTTTCTAGAGTCTCTAATACAGCAGGGATATCTGAGTGTGCCCAGAACAAAAGAACGGTGTTTCCTACACATATGGACCATATGTAGTCCAAATCTGCTTCTGAAACTGATACAAAGCACTGGTGCTCTAACATCCAAAGCATGTCAGGTAAGATGAGAAACGTGTGAGCTCAGTGAACGATGTAGTTCGTTTGAGCTAAAAAGTGACTGCCCTTACCTGAAACGAAGTCTTGCTTGTAGGAAGACTCAGAGCCTGGGATTTAACTCCAAATCTGAAGTGAAACACACAGCATAGTTCTCATCCATGGATCACACTCTGCTTTAGAGCGAGAAGCACGATCTTGCATTCTAGAATCTAAGACAGCAGGAAACGTTAGAGTGCTGAGAACAAAAGAACGGTTTTTCCTACACATACGGACATTATATAGTCCAACTCTTCTTCTGAAACTGGTACAAAGCACTGCTCCTCTAACATCCAATGCTTGTCAGTTAAGATGAGAAACGTGTGAGCTTCGTGAAAGATGTAGTTCGTTTGAGCAGAAAAGTGACTGCCCTTACCTGAAACGAAGTCTTGCTTGTAGGAAGACACAGAGCCTGGGATTTAACTCCATTTCTGAAGGGAAACACACAGCATAGTTCTCATCCATGGATCACACTCTGCTTTAGAGTGAGAAGCACGCTCTTGCTTTCTAAAGTCTATAAGACAGCAGGAAACGTGAGTGTGCTGAGAACAAAAGAACGGTATTTCCTACACATATGGACCATATGTAGTCCAAATCTGCTTCTGAAACTGATACAAAGCACTGGTGCTCTAACATCCAAAGCTTGTCAGGTAAGATGAGAAACGTGTGAGCTCAGTGAACGATGTAGTTCGTTTGAGCTAAAAAGTGACTGCCCTTACCTGAAACGAAGTCTTGCTTGTAGGAAGACTCAGAGCCTGGGATTTAACTCCATTTCTGAAGTGAAACACACAGCATAGTTCTCATCCATGGATCACACTCCGCTTTAGTGCGAGAAGCACGATCTTGCATTCTAGAATCTAAGACAGCAGGAAACGTGAGTCTGCTGAGAACAAAAGAACTGTTTTTCCTACACATACAGACATTATATAGTCCAACTCTTCTTCTGAAACTGGTACAAAGCACTGCTCCTCTAACATCTAATGCTTGTCAGTTAAGATGAGAAACGTGTGAACTTCGTGAAAGATGTAGTTTGTTTGAGCAGAAAAGTGACTGCCCTTACCTGAAACGAAGTCTTGATTGTAGGAAGACACAGAGCCTGGGATTTAACTCCATTTCTGAAGGGAAACACACAGCATAGTTCTCATCCATGGATCACACTCTGCTTTAGAGCGAGAAGCATGCTCTTGCTTTCTAGAGTCTCTAAGACAGCAGGAAACGTGAGTGTGCTGAGAACAAAGGAACTGTGTTTCCTACACATACGGACCATATCTAGTCCAACCCTGCTTCTGAAACAGATACAAAGCACTGGTATTCTAACATCCAATGCTTGTCAGTTAAGATGAGAAACGTGTGAGCTTCGGGAACGATGTAGTTCCTTTGAGCTGAAAAGTGACTGCCCTTACCTGACACGAAGTCTTGCTTGTAGGGAGACACAGAGCATGGGATTTAACTCCATTTCTGAAGTGAAACACACAGCATAGTCTCATCCATGGATCACACTCTGCTTTAGAGCAAGAAGCACGCTCTTGCTTTCTAGAGTCTCTAAGACAGCAGGAAACGTGAGTGTGCTGAGAACAAAAGAACGGTGTTTCCTACACATACGGACATTATATAGTCAAACTCTGCTTCTGAAACTGATACAAAGCACTGGTCCTCTAAAATGCAATGCTTGTCTGTTAAGATGAGAAACGTGTGAGCTTCGTGAACGATGTAGTTCGTTTGAGCTGAAAAGTACTGCCATTACCTGAAACGAAGTCTTGCCTGTAGGATGACGCAGAGGCTGGGATTTAACTCCATTTCTGAAGGGAAACACACAGCATAGTTCTCATCCATGGATCACACTCTGCTTTAGAGCGAGAAGCATGCTCTTGCTTTCTAGAGTCTCTAAGACAGCAGGAAACGTGAGTGTGCTGAGAACAAAAGAAAGGTGTTTCCTACACATACGGACCATATATAGTCCAACCCTGCTTCTGAAACAGATACAAAGCACTGGTATTCTAACATCCAATGCTTGTCAGTTAAGATGAGAAACGTGTGAGCTTCGGGAACGATGTAGTTCCTTTGAGCAGAAAAGTGACTGCCCTTACCTGAAACGAAGTCTTGCTTGTAGGGAGACACAGTGCATGGGATTTAACTCCATTTCTGAAGTGAAACACACAGCATAGTCTCATCCGTGGATCACACTATGCTTTAGAGCGAGAAGCACGCTCTTCTTTCTAGAGTCCCTAAGACAGCAGGAAACGTGAGTGTTCTGAGAACAAAACAACTGTGTTTCCTACACATACGGACATTATATAGTCCAACTCTGCTTCTGAAACTGATACAAAGCACTGGTCCTCTAAAATGCAATGCTTGTCTGTTAAGATGAGAAACGTGTGAGCTTCGTGAACGATGTAGTTCGTTTGAGCTGAAAAGTGACTGCCCTTACCTGAAACGAAGTCTTGCCTGTAGGATGACGCAGAGGCTAGGATTTAACTCCATTTTTGAAGGGAAACACACAGCATAGTTTTCATCCATGGATCACACTCTGATTTAGAGTGAGAAGCACGCTCTTGCTTTCTAAAGTCTCTAAGACAGCAGGAAACGTGAGTGTGCTGACAACAATAGAACGGTGTTTCCTACACATACGGACCATATCTAGTCCAACTCTGCTTCTGAAACAGATACAAAGCACTGATAAGCTAATATCCAATGCTTGTGAGTTAAGATGAGAAACGTGTGAGCTTCAGGAAAGATGTAGTTCCTTTGAGCTGAAAACTGACTGCCAATACCTGAAATAAAGTATTGCTTGTAGAGAGACACAGAGCATGGGATTTAACTCCATTTCTGAAGTGAAACACACAGCAGAGTCTCATCCATGGATCACACTCTGCTTTAGAGCGAGAAGCACGCTCTTGCTTTCTAGAGTCTCTAAGTCAGCAGGAAACGTGACTGTGCTGAGAACAAAAGAACGGTGTTTCCTACACATACGGACATTATATAGTCCAACTCTGCTTCTGAAACTGATACAAAGCACTGGTCCTCTAAAATGCAATGCTTGTCTGTTAAGATGAGAAACGTGTGAGCTTCGTGAACGATGTATTTCGTTTGAGCTTAAAAGTACTGCCATTACCTGAAACGAAGTCTTGCTTGTAGGATGACGCAGAGGCTGGGATTTAACTCCATTTCTGAAGGGAAACACACATCATAGTTCTCATCCATGGATCACACTCTGCTTTAGAGCAAGAAGCGCCCTCTTGCTTTCTAGAGTCTCTAATACAGCAGGATATCTGAGTGTGCCCAGAACAAAAGAACTGTGTTTCCTACACATATGGACCATATGTAGTCCAAATCTGCTTCTGAAACTGATACAAAGCACTGGTGCTCTAACATCAAAAGCTTGTCAGGTAAGATGAGAAACGTGTGAGCTCAGTGAACGATGTAGTTCGTTTGAGCTAAAAAGTGACTGCCCTTACCTGAAACGAAGTCTTGCTTGTAGGAAGACTCAGAGCCTGGGATTTAACTCCATTTCTGAAGTGAAACACACAGCATAGTTCTCATCCATGGATCACACTCCGCTTTAGAGCGAGAAGTACGATCTTGCATTCTAGAATCTAAGACAGCAGGAAACGTGAGTCTGCTGAGAACAAAAGAACTGTTTTTCCTACACATACAGACATTATATAGTCCAACTCTTCTTCTGAAACTGGTACAAAGCACTGCTCCTCTAACATCTAATGCTTGTCAGTTAAGATGAGAAACGTGTGAGCTTCGTGAAAGATGTAGTTTGTTTGAGCAGAAAAGTGACTGCCCTTACCTGAAACGAAGTCTTGATTGTAGGAAGACACAGAGCCTGGGATTTAACTCCATTTCTGAAGGGAAACACACAGCATAGTTCTCATCCATGGATCACACTCTGCTTTAGAGCGAGAAGCATGCTCTTGCTTTCTAGAGTCTCTAAGACAGCAGGAAACGTGAGTGTGCTGATAACAAAAGAACTGTGTTTCCTACACATACGGACCATATCTAGTCCAACCCTGCTTCTGAAAGAGATACAAAGCACTGGTATTCTAACATCCAATGCTTGTCAGTTAAGATGAGAAACGTGTGAGCTTCGGGAACGATGTAGTTCCTTTGAGCTGAAAAGTGACTGCCCTTACCTGACACGAAGTCTTGCTTGTAGGGAGACACAGAGCATGGGATTTAACTCCATTTCTGTAGTGAAACACACAGCATAGTCTCATCCATGGATCACACTCTGCTTTAGAGCGAGAAGCACGCTCTTGCTTTCTAGAATCTCTAAGACAGCAGGAAACGTGAGTGTGCTGAGAACAAAAGAACGGTGTTTCCTACACATACGGACATTATATAGTCCAACTCTGCTTCTGAAACTGATACAAAGCACTGGTCCTCTAAAATGCAATGCTTGTCTGTTAAGATGAGAAACGTGTGAGCTTCGTGAACGATGTAGTTCGTTTGAGCTGAAAAGTACTGCCATTACCTGAAACGAAGTCTTGCCTGTAGGATGACGCAGAGGCTGGGATTTAACTCCATTTTTGAAGGGAAACACAAATCATAGTTCTCATCCATGGATCACACTCTGCTTTAGAGCAAGAAGCACGCTCTTGCTTTCTAGACTCTCTAATACAGCAGGAAATCTGAGTGTGCCCAGAACAAAAGAACGGTGTTTCCTACACATACGGACCATATATAGTCCAAATCTGCTTCTGAAACAGATACAAAGCACTGGTATTCTAACATCCAATGCTTGTCAGTTAAGATGAGAAACGTGTGAGCTTCGGGAATGATGTAGTTCCTTTGAGCAGAAAAGTGACTGCCCTTACCTGAAACGAAGTCTTGCTTGTAGGGAGACACAGAGCATGGGATTTAACTCCATTTCTGAAGTGAAACACACAGCATAGTCTCATCCGTGGATCACACTATGCTTTAGAGCGAGAAGCACGCTCTTCTTTCTAGAGTCCCTAAGACAGCAGGAAACGTGAGTGTTCTGAGAACAAAAGAACTGTGTTTCCTACACATACGGACATTATATAGTCCAACTCTGCTTCTGAAACTGATACAAAGCACTGGTCCTCTAAAATCCAATGCTTGTCTGTTAAGATGAGAAACGTGTGAGCTTCGTGAACGATGTATTTCGTTTGAGCTTAAAAGTTCTGCCATTACCTGAAACGAAGTCTTGCCTGTAGGATGACGCAGAGACTAGGATTTAACTCCATTTTTGAAGGGAAACACACAGCATAGTTTTCATCCATGGATCACACTCTGATTTAGAGTGAGAAGCACGCTCTTGCTTTCTAAAGTCTCTAAGACAGCAGGAAACGTGAGTGTGCTGAGAACAAAAGAACGGTGTTTCCTACACATACGGACCATATCTAGTCCAACTCTGCTTCTGAAACAGATACAAAGCACTGATAAGCTAATATCCAATGCTTGTGAGTTAAGATGAGAAACGTGTGAGCTTCAGGAAAGATGTAGTTCCATTGAGCTGAAAACTGACTGCCCTTACCTGAAATAAAGTATTGCTTGTAGAGAGACACAGAGCATGGGATTTAACTCCATTTCTGAAGTGAAACACACAGCATAGTCTCATCCATGGATCACACTCTGCTTTAGAGCAAGAAGCACGCTCTTGCTTTCTAGAGTCTCTAAGACAGCAGGAAACGTGAGTGTGCTGAGAACAAAAGAACGGTGTTTCCTACACATACGGACATTATATAGTCCAACTCTGCTTCTGAAACTGATACAAAGCACTGGTCCTCTAAAATGCAATGCTTGTCTGTTAAGATGAGAAACGTGTGAGCTTCGTGAACGATGTAGTTCGTTTGAGCTGAAAAGTACTGCCATTACCTGAAACGAAGTCTTGCCTGTAGGATGACGCAGAGGCTGGGATTTAACTCCATTTTTGAAGGGAAACACACATCATAGTTCTCATCCATGGATCGCACTCTGCTTTAGAGCAAGAAGCACGCTCTTGCTTTCTAGACTCTCTAATACAGCAGGATATCTGAGTGTGCCCAGAACAAAAGAACGGTATTTCCTACACATATGGACCATATGTAGTCCAAATCTGCTTCTGAAACTGATACAAAGCACTGGTGCTCTAACATCCAAAGCTTGTCAGGTAAGATGAGAAACGTGTGAGCTCAGTGAACGATGTAGTTCGTTTGAGCTAAAAAGTGACTGCCCTTACCTGAAACCAAGTCTTGCTTGTAGGAAGACTCAGAGCCTGGGATTTAACTCCATTTCTGAAGTGAAACACACAGCATAGTTCTCATCCATGGATCACACTCCGCTTTAGAGCGAGAAGCACGATCTTGCATTCTAGAATCTAAGACAGCAGGAAACGTGAGTCTGCTGAGAACAAAAGAACTGTTTTTCCTACACATACAGACATTATATAGTCCATCTCTTCGTCTGAAACTGGTACAAAGCACTGCTCCTCTAACATCTAATGCTTGGCAGTTAAGATGAGAAACGTGTGAGCTTCGTGAAAGATGTAGTTCGTTTGAGCAGAAAAGTGACTGCCCTTACCTGAAACGAAGTCTTGATTGTAGGAAGACACAGAGCCTGGGATTTAACTCCATTTCTGAAGGGAAACACACAGCATAGTTCTCATCCATGGATCACACTCTGCTTTAGAGCGAGAAGCATGCTCTTGCTTTCTAGAGTCTCTAAGACAGCAGGAAACGTGAGTGTGCTGAGAACAAAAGAACTGTGTTTCCTACACATACGGACCATATCTAGTCCAACCCTGCTTCTGAAACAGATACAAAGCACTGGTATTCTAACATCCAATGCTTGTCAGTTAAGATGAGAAACGTGTGAGCTTCGTGAAAGATGTAGTTTGTTTGAGCAGAAAAGTGACTGCCCTTACCTGAAACGAAGTCTTGATTGTAGGAAGACACAGAGCCTGGGATTTAACTCCATTTCTGAAGGGAAACACACAGCATAGTTCTCATCCATGGATCACACTCTGCTTTAGAGCGAGAAGCATGCTCTTGCTTTCTAGAGTCTCTAAGACAGCAGGAAACGTGAGTGTGCTGAGAACAAAAGAACTGTGTTTCCTACACATACGGACCATATCTAGTCCAACCCTGCTTCTGAAACAGATACAAAGCACTGCTATTCTAACATCCAATGCTTGTCAGTTAAGATGAGAAACGTGTGAGCTTCGGGAACGATGTAGTTCCTTTGAGCTGAAAAGTGACTGCCCTTACCTGACACGAAGTCTTGCTTGTAGGGAGACACAGAGCATGGGATTTAACTCCATTTCTGAAGTGAAACACACAGCATAGTCTCATCCATGGATCACACTCTGCTTTAGAGCAAGAAGCACGCTCTTGCTTTCTAGAGTCTCTAAGACAGCAGGAAACGTGAGTGTGCTGAGAACAAAAGAACGGTGTTTCCTACACATACGGACATTATATAGTCCAACTCTGCTTCTGAAACTGATACAAAGCACTGGTCCTCTAAAATGCAATGCTTGTCTGTTAAGATGAGAAACGTGTGAGCTTCGTGAACGATGTAGTTCGTTTGAGCTGAAAAGTACTGCCATTACCTGAAACGAAGTCTTGCCTGTAGGATGACGCAGAGGCTGGGATTTAACTCCATTTCTGAAGGGAAACACACAGCATAGTTCTCATCCATGGATCACACTCTGCTTTAGAGCGAGAAGCATGCTCTTGCTTTCTAGAGTCTCTAAGACAGCAGGAAACGTGAGTGTGCTGAGAACAAAAGAAAGGTGTTTCCTACACATACGGACCATATATAGTCCAACCCTGCTTCTGAAACAGATACAAAGCACTGGTATTCTAACATCCAATGCTTGTCAGTTAAGATGAGAAACGTGTGAGCTTCGGGAACGATGTAGTTCCTTTGAGCAGAAAAGTGACTGCCCTTACCTGAAACGAAGTCTTGCTTGTAGGGAGACACAGAGCATGGGATTTAACTCCATTTCTGAAGTGAAACACACAGCATAGTCTCATCTGTGGATCACACTATGCTTTAGAGCGAGAAGCACGCTCTTCTTTCTAGAGTCCCTAAGACAGCAGGAAACGTGAGTGTTCTGAGAACAAAAGAACTGTGTTTCCTACACATACGGACATTATATAGTCCAACTCTGCTTCTGAAACTGATACAAAGCACTGGTCCTCTAAAATCCAATGCTTGTCTGTTAAGATGAGAAACGTGTGAGCTTCGTGAACGATGTAGTTCGTTTGAGCTGAAAAGTGACTGCCCTTACCTGAAACGAATTCTTGCCTGTAGGATGACGCAGAGGCTAGGATTTAACTCCATTTTTGAAGGGAAACACACAGCATAGTTTTCATCCATGGATCACACTCTGATTTAGAGTGAGAAGCACGCTCTTGCTTTCTAAAGTCTCTAAGACAGCAGGAAACGTGAGTGTGCTGACAACAATAGAACGGTGTTTCCTACACATACGGACCATATCTAGTCCAACTCTGCTTCTGAAACAGATACAAAGCACTGATAAGCTAATATCCAATGCTTGTGAGTTAAGATGAGAAACGTGTGAGCTTCACGAAAGATGTAGTTCCTTTGAGCTGAAAACTGACTGCCAATACCTGAAATAAATATTGCTTGTAGAGAGACACAGAGCATGGGATTTAACTCCATTTCTGAAGTGAAACACACAGCAGAGTCTCATCCATGGATCACACTCTGCTTTAGAGCAAGAAGCACGCTCTTGCTTTCTAGAGTCTCTAAGTCAGCAGGAAACGTGAGTGTGCTGAGAACAAAAGAACGGTGTTTCCTACACATACGGACATTATATAGTCCAACTCTGCTTCTGAAAATGCTACAAAGCACTGGTCCTCTAAAATGCAATGCTTGTCTGTTAAGATGAGAAACGTGTGAGCTTCGTGAACGATGTATTTCGTTTGAGCTTAAAAGTACTGCCATTACCTGAAACGAAGTCTTGCCTGTAGGATGACGCAGAGGCTGGGATTTAACTCCATTTCTGAAGGGAAACACACATCATAGTTCTCATCCATGGATCACACTCTGCTTTAGAGCAAGAAGCGCCCTCTTGCTTTCTAGAGTCTCTAATACAGCAGGATATCTGAGTGTGCCCAGAACAAAAGAACTGTGTTTCCTACACATATGGACCATATGTAGTCCAAATCTGCTTCTGAAACTGATACAAAGCACTGGTGCTCTAACATCCAAAGCTTGTCAGGTAAGATGAGAAACGTGTGAGCTCAGTGAACGATGTAGTTCGTTTGAGCTAAAAAGTGACTGCCCTTACCTGAAACGAAGTCTTGCTTGTAGGAAGACTCAGAGCCTGGGATTTAACTCCATTTCTGAAGTGAAACACACAGCATAGTTCTCATCCATGGATCACACTCCGCTTTAGAGCGAGAAGCACGATCTTGCTTTCTAGAGTCTCTAAGACTGCAGGAAATGTGACTGTGCTGAGAACAAAAGAACGGTGCTTCCTACACATACGGACATTATATAGTCCAACTCTTCTTCTGAAACTGGTACAAAGCACTGCTCCTCTAACATCTACTGCTTGTCAGTTAAGATGAGAAACGTGTGAGCTTCGTGAAAGATGTAGTTCGTTTGAGCAGAAAAGTGACTGCCCTTACCTGAAACGAAGTCTTGATTGTAGGAAGACACAGAGCCTGGGATTTAACTCCATTTCTGAAGGGAAACACACAGCATAGTTCTCATCCATGGATCACACTCTGCTTTAGAGCGAGAAGATGCTCTTGCTTTCTAGAGTCTCTAAGACAGCAGGAAACGTGAGTGTGCTGAGAACAAAAGAACTGTGTTTCCTACACATACGGACCATATCTAGTCCAACCCTGCTTCTGAAACAGATACAAAGCACTGGTATTCTAACATCCAATGCTTGTCAGTTAAGATGAGAAACGTGTGAGCTTCGGGAACGATGTAGTTCCTTTGAGCTGAAAAGTGACTGCCCTTACCTGACACGAAGTCTTGCTTGTAGGGAGACACAGAGCATGGGATTTAACTCCATTTCTGTAGTGAAACACACAGCATAGTCTCATCCATGGATCACACTCTGCTTTAGAGCGAGAAGCACGCTCTTGCTTTCTAGAGTCTCTAAGACAGCAGGAAACGTGAGTGTGCTGAGAACAAAAGAACGGTGTTTCCTACACATACGGACATTATATAGTCCAACTCTGCTTCTGAAACTGATACAAAGCACTGGTCCTCTAAAATGCAATGCTTGTCTGTTAAGATGAGAAACGTGTGAGCTTCGTGAACGATGTAGTTCGTTTGAGCTGAAAAGTACTGCCATTACCTGAAACGAAGTCTTGCCTGTAGGATGACGCAGAGGCTGGGATTTAACTCCATTTTTGAAGGGAAACACAAATCATAGTTCTCATCCATGGATCACACTCTGCTTTAGAGCAAGAAGCACGCTCTTGCTTTCTAGACTCTCTAATACAGCAGGAAATCTGAGTGTGCCCAGAACAAAAGAACGGTGTTTCCTACACATATGGACCATATGTAGTCCAAATCTGCTTCTGAAACTGATACAAAGCACTGACCCTCTAACATCCAAAGCTTGTCAGTTAAGATGAGAAACGTGTGAGCTCAGTGAACGATGTAGATCGTTTGAGCTAAAAAGTGACTGCCCTTACTTGAAACAAAATCTTGCTTGTAGGAAGACTCAGAGCCTGGGATTTAACTCCATTTCTGAAGTGAAACACACAGCATAGTCTCATCAATGGATCACACTCTGCTTTAGAGCGAGAAGCACGCTCTTGGTTTCTAGAGTCTCTAAGACAGCAGGAAATGTGACTGTGCTGAGAACAAAAGAACGGTGTTTCCTACACATACGGACATTATATAGTCCAACTCTTCTTCTGAAACTGGTACAAAGCACTGCTCCTCTAACATCCAATGCTTGTCAGTTAAGATGAGAAACGTGTGAGCTTCGTGAAAGATGTAGTTCGTTTGAGCAGAAAAGTGACTGCCCTTACCTGAAACGAAGTCTTGCTTGTAGGAAGACACAGAGCCTGGGATTTAACTCCATTTCTGAAGGGAAACACACAGCATAGTTCTCATCCATGGATCACACTCTGCTTTAGAGTGAGAAGCACGCTCTTGCTTTCTAAAGTCTATAAGACAGCAGGAAACGTGAGTGTGCTGAGAACAAAAGAACGGTATTTCCTACACATATGGACCATATGTAGTCCAAATCTGCTTCTGAAACTGATACAAAGCACTGGTGCTCTAACATCCAAAGCTTGTCAGGTAAGATGAGAAACGTGTGAGCTCAGTGAACGATGTAGTTCGTTTGAGCTAAAAAGTGACTGCCCTTACCTGAAACGAAGTCTTGCTTGTAGGAAGACTCAGAGCCTGGGATTTAACTCCATTTCTGAAGTGAAACACACAGCATAGTTCTCATCCATGGATCACACTCCGCTTTAGTGCGAGAAGCACGATCTTGCATTCTAGAATCTAAGACAGCAGGAAACGTGAGTCTGCTGAGAACAAAAGAACTGTTTTTCCTACACATACAGACATTATATAGTCCAACTCTTCTTCTGAAACTGGTACAAAGCACTGCTCCTCTAACATCTAATGCTTGTCAGTTAAGATGAGAAACGTGTGAACTTCGTGAAAGATGTAGTTTGTTTGAGCAGAAAAGTGACTGCCCTTACCTGAAACGAAGTCTTGATTGTAGGAAGACACAGAGCCTGGGATTTAACTCCATTTCTGAAGGGAAACACACAGCATAGTTCTCATCCATGGATCACACTCTGCTTTAGAGCGAGAAGCATGCTCTTGCTTTCTAGAGTCTCTAAGACAGCAGGAAACGTGAGTGTGCTGAGAACAAAGGAACTGTGTTTCCTACACATACGGACCATATCTAGTCCAACCCTGCTTCTGAAACAGATACAAAGCACTGGTATTCTAACATCCAATGCTTGTCAGTTAAGATGAGAAACGTGTGAGCTTCGGGAACGATGTAGTTCCTTTGAGCTGAAAAGTGACTGCCCTTACCTGACACGAAGTCTTGCTTGTAGGGAGACACAGAGCATGGGATTTAACTCCATTTCTGAAGTGAAACACACAGCATAGTCTCATCCATGGATCACACTCTGCTTTAGAGCAAGAAGCACGCTCTTGCTTTCTAGAGTCTCTAAGACAGCAGGAAACGTGAGTGTGCTGAGAACAAAAGAACGGTGTTTCCTACACATACGGACATTATATAGTCAAACTCTGCTTCTGAAACTGATACAAAGCACTGGTCCTCTAAAATGCAATGCTTGTCTGTTAAGATGAGAAACGTGTGAGCTTCGTGAACGATGTAGTTCGTTTGAGCTGAAAAGTACTGCCATTACCTGAAACGAAGTCTTGCCTGTAGGATGACGCAGAGGCTGGGATTTAACTCCATTTCTGAAGGGAAACACACAGCATAGTTCTCATCCATGGATCACACTCTGCTTTAGAGCGAGAAGCATGCTCTTGCTTTCTAGAGTCTCTAAGACAGCAGGAAACGTGAGTGTGCTGAGAACAAAAGAAAGGTGTTTCCTACACATACGGACCATATATAGTCCAACCCTGCTTCTGAAACAGATACAAAGCACTGGTATTCTAACATCCAATGCTTGTCAGTTAAGATGAGAAACGTGTGAGCTTCGGGAACGATGTAGTTCCTTTGAGCAGAAAAGTGACTGCCCTTACCTGAAACGAAGTCTTGCTTGTAGGGAGACACAGTGCATGGGATTTAACTCCATTTCTGAAGTGAAACACACAGCATAGTCTCATCCGTGGATCACACTATGCTTTAGAGCGAGAAGCACGCTCTTCTTTCTAGAGTCCCTAAGACAGCAGGAAACGTGAGTGTTCTGAGAACAAAACAACTGTGTTTCCTACACATACGGACATTATATAGTCCAACTCTGCTTCTGAAACTGATACAAAGCACTGGTCCTCTAAAATGCAATGCTTGTCTGTTAAGATGAGAAACGTGTGAGCTTCGTGAACGATGTAGTTCGTTTGAGCTGAAAAGTGACTGCCCTTACCTGAAACGAAGTCTTGCCTGTAGGATGACGCAGAGGCTAGGATTTAACTCCATTTTTGAAGGGAAACACACAGCATAGTTTTCATCCATGGATCACACTCTGATTTAGAGTGAGAAGCACGCTCTTGCTTTCTAAAGTCTCTAAGACAGCAGGAAACGTGAGTGTGCTGACAACAATAGAACGGTGTTTCCTACACATACGGACCATATCTAGTCCAACTCTGCTTCTGAAACAGATACAAAGCACTGATAAGCTAATATCCAATGCTTGTGAGTTAAGATGAGAAACGTGTGAGCTTCAGGAAAGATGTAGTTCCTTTGAGCTGAAAACTGACTGCCAATACCTGAAATAAAGTATTGCTTGTAGAGAGACACAGAGCATGGGATTTAACTCCATTTCTGAAGTGAAACACACAGCAGAGTCTCATCCATGGATCACACTCTGCTTTAGAGCGAGAAGCACGCTCTTGCTTTCTAGAGTCTCTAAGTCAGCAGGAAACGTGACTGTGCTGAGAACAAAAGAACGGTGTTTCCTACACATACGGACATTATATAGTCCAACTCTGCTTCTGAAACTGATACAAAGCACTGGTCCTCTAAAATGCAATGCTTGTCTGTTAAGATGAGAAACGTGTGAGCTTCGTGAACGATGTATTTCGTTTGAGCTTAAAAGTACTGCCATTACCTGAAACGAAGTCTTGCTTGTAGGATGACGCAGAGGCTGGGATTTAACTCCATTTCTGAAGGGAAACACACATCATAGTTCTCATCCATGGATCACACTCTGCTTTAGAGCAAGAAGCGCCCTCTTGCTTTCTAGAGTCTCTAATACAGCAGGATATCTGAGTGTGCCCAGAACAAAAGAACTGTGTTTCCTACACATATGGACCATATGTAGTCCAAATCTGCTTCTGAAACTGATACAAAGCACTGGTGCTCTAACATCAAAAGCTTGTCAGGTAAGATGAGAAACGTGTGAGCTCAGTGAACGATGTAGTTCGTTTGAGCTAAAAAGTGACTGCCCTTACCTGAAACGAAGTCTTGCTTGTAGGAAGACTCAGAGCCTGGGATTTAACTCCATTTCTGAAGTGAAACACACAGCATAGTTCTCATCCATGGATCACACTCCGCTTTAGAGCGAGAAGTACGATCTTGCATTCTAGAATCTAAGACAGCAGGAAACGTGAGTCTGCTGAGAACAAAAGAACTGTTTTTCCTACACATACAGACATTATATAGTCCAACTCTTCTTCTGAAACTGGTACAAAGCACTGCTCCTCTAACATCTAATGCTTGTCAGTTAAGATGAGAAACGTGTGAGCTTCGTGAAAGATGTAGTTTGTTTGAGCAGAAAAGTGACTGCCCTTACCTGAAACGAAGTCTTGATTGTAGGAAGACACAGAGCCTGGGATTTAACTCCATTTCTGAAGGGAAACACACAGCATAGTTCTCATCCATGGATCACACTCTGCTTTAGAGCGAGAAGCATGCTCTTGCTTTCTAGAGTCTCTAAGACAGCAGGAAACGTGAGTGTGCTGATAACAAAAGAACTGTGTTTCCTACACATACGGACCATATCTAGTCCAACCCTGCTTCTGAAAGAGATACAAAGCACTGGTATTCTAACATCCAATGCTTGTCAGTTAAGATGAGAAACGTGTGAGCTTCGGGAACGATGTAGTTCCTTTGAGCTGAAAAGTGACTGCCCTTACCTGACACGAAGTCTTGCTTGTAGGGAGACACAGAGCATGGGATTTAACTCCATTTCTGTAGTGAAACACACAGCATAGTCTCATCCATGGATCACACTCTGCTTTAGAGCGAGAAGCACGCTCTTGCTTTCTAGAATCTCTAAGACAGCAGGAAACGTGAGTGTGCTGAGAACAAAAGAACGGTGTTTCCTACACATACGGACATTATATAGTCCAACTCTGCTTCTGAAACTGATACAAAGCACTGGTCCTCTAAAATGCAATGCTTGTCTGTTAAGATGAGAAACGTGTGAGCTTCGTGAACGATGTAGTTCGTTTGAGCTGAAAAGTACTGCCATTACCTGAAACGAAGTCTTGCCTGTAGGATGACGCAGAGGCTGGGATTTAACTCCATTTTTGAAGGGAAACACAAATCATAGTTCTCATCCATGGATCACACTCTGCTTTAGAGCAAGAAGCACGCTCTTGCTTTCTAGACTCTCTAATACAGCAGGAAATCTGAGTGTGCCCAGAACAAAAGAACGGTGTTTCCTACACATACGGACCATATATAGTCCAAATCTGCTTCTGAAACAGATACAAAGCACTGGTATTCTAACATCCAATGCTTGTCAGTTAAGATGAGAAACGTGTGAGCTTCGGGAATGATGTAGTTCCTTTGAGCAGAAAAGTGACTGCCCTTACCTGAAACGAAGTCTTGCTTGTAGGGAGACACAGAGCATGGGATTTAACTCCATTTCTGAAGTGAAACACACAGCATAGTCTCATCCGTGGATCACACTATGCTTTAGAGCGAGAAGCACGCTCTTCTTTCTAGAGTCCCTAAGACAGCAGGAAACGTGAGTGTTCTGAGAACAAAAGAACTGTGTTTCCTACACATACGGACATTATATAGTCCAACTCTGCTTCTGAAACTGATACAAAGCACTGGTCCTCTAAAATCCAATGCTTGTCTGTTAAGATGAGAAACGTGTGAGCTTCGTGAACGATGTATTTCGTTTGAGCTTAAAAGTTCTGCCATTACCTGAAACGAAGTCTTGCCTGTAGGATGACGCAGAGACTAGGATTTAACTCCATTTTTGAAGGGAAACACACAGCATAGTTTTCATCCATGGATCACACTCTGATTTAGAGTGAGAAGCACGCTCTTGCTTTCTAAAGTCTCTAAGACAGCAGGAAACGTGAGTGTGCTGAGAACAAAAGAACGGTGTTTCCTACACATACGGACCATATCTAGTCCAACTCTGCTTCTGAAACAGATACAAAGCACTGATAAGCTAATATCCAATGCTTGTGAGTTAAGATGAGAAACGTGTGAGCTTCAGGAAAGATGTAGTTCCATTGAGCTGAAAACTGACTGCCCTTACCTGAAATAAAGTATTGCTTGTAGAGAGACACAGAGCATGGGATTTAACTCCATTTCTGAAGTGAAACACACAGCATAGTCTCATCCATGGATCACACTCTGCTTTAGAGCAAGAAGCACGCTCTTGCTTTCTAGAGTCTCTAAGACAGCAGGAAACGTGAGTGTGCTGAGAACAAAAGAACGGTGTTTCCTACACATACGGACATTATATAGTCCAACTCTGCTTCTGAAACTGATACAAAGCACTGGTCCTCTAAAATGCAATGCTTGTCTGTTAAGATGAGAAACGTGTGAGCTTCGTGAACGATGTAGTTCGTTTGAGCTGAAAAGTACTGCCATTACCTGAAACGAAGTCTTGCCTGTAGGATGACGCAGAGGCTGGGATTTAACTCCATTTTTGAAGGGAAACACACATCATAGTTCTCATCCATGGATCGCACTCTGCTTTAGAGCAAGAAGCACGCTCTTGCTTTCTAGACTCTCTAATACAGCAGGATATCTGAGTGTGCCCAGAACAAAAGAACGGTATTTCCTACACATATGGACCATATGTAGTCCAAATCTGCTTCTGAAACTGATACAAAGCACTGGTGCTCTAACATCCAAAGCTTGTCAGGTAAGATGAGAAACGTGTGAGCTCAGTGAACGATGTAGTTCGTTTGAGCTAAAAAGTGACTGCCCTTACCTGAAACCAAGTCTTGCTTGTAGGAAGACTCAGAGCCTGGGATTTAACTCCATTTCTGAAGTGAAACACACAGCATAGTTCTCATCCATGGATCACACTCCGCTTTAGAGCGAGAAGCACGATCTTGCATTCTAGAATCTAAGACAGCAGGAAACGTGAGTCTGCTGAGAACAAAAGAACTGTTTTTCCTACACATACAGACATTATATAGTCCATCTCTTCGTCTGAAACTGGTACAAAGCACTGCTCCTCTAACATCTAATGCTTGGCAGTTAAGATGAGAAACGTGTGAGCTTCGTGAAAGATGTAGTTCGTTTGAGCAGAAAAGTGACTGCCCTTACCTGAAACGAAGTCTTGATTGTAGGAAGACACAGAGCCTGGGATTTAACTCCATTTCTGAAGGGAAACACACAGCATAGTTCTCATCCATGGATCACACTCTGCTTTAGAGCGAGAAGCATGCTCTTGCTTTCTAGAGTCTCTAAGACAGCAGGAAACGTGAGTGTGCTGAGAACAAAAGAACTGTGTTTCCTACACATACGGACCATATCTAGTCCAACCCTGCTTCTGAAACAGATACAAAGCACTGGTATTCTAACATCCAATGCTTGTCAGTTAAGATGAGAAACGTGTGAGCTTCGTGAAAGATGTAGTTTGTTTGAGCAGAAAAGTGACTGCCCTTACCTGAAACGAAGTCTTGATTGTAGGAAGACACAGAGCCTGGGATTTAACTCCATTTCTGAAGGGAAACACACAGCATAGTTCTCATCCATGGATCACACTCTGCTTTAGAGCGAGAAGCATGCTCTTGCTTTCTAGAGTCTCTAAGACAGCAGGAAACGTGAGTGTGCTGAGAACAAAAGAACTGTGTTTCCTACACATACGGACCATATCTAGTCCAACCCTGCTTCTGAAACAGATACAAAGCACTGCTATTCTAACATCCAATGCTTGTCAGTTAAGATGAGAAACGTGTGAGCTTCGGGAACGATGTAGTTCCTTTGAGCTGAAAAGTGACTGCCCTTACCTGACACGAAGTCTTGCTTGTAGGGAGACACAGAGCATGGGATTTAACTCCATTTCTGAAGTGAAACACACAGCATAGTCTCATCCATGGATCACACTCTGCTTTAGAGCAAGAAGCACGCTCTTGCTTTCTAGAGTCTCTAAGACAGCAGGAAACGTGAGTGTGCTGAGAACAAAAGAACGGTGTTTCCTACACATACGGACATTATATAGTCCAACTCTGCTTCTGAAACTGATACAAAGCACTGGTCCTCTAAAATGCAATGCTTGTCTGTTAAGATGAGAAACGTGTGAGCTTCGTGAACGATGTAGTTCGTTTGAGCTGAAAAGTACTGCCATTACCTGAAACGAAGTCTTGCCTGTAGGATGACGCAGAGGCTGGGATTTAACTCCATTTCTGAAGGGAAACACACAGCATAGTTCTCATCCATGGATCACACTCTGCTTTAGAGCGAGAAGCATGCTCTTGCTTTCTAGAGTCTCTAAGACAGCAGGAAACGTGAGTGTGCTGAGAACAAAAGAAAGGTGTTTCCTACACATACGGACCATATATAGTCCAACCCTGCTTCTGAAACAGATACAAAGCACTGGTATTCTAACATCCAATGCTTGTCAGTTAAGATGAGAAACGTGTGAGCTTCGGGAACGATGTAGTTCCTTTGAGCAGAAAAGTGACTGCCCTTACCTGAAACGAAGTCTTGCTTGTAGGGAGACACAGAGCATGGGATTTAACTCCATTTCTGAAGTGAAACACACAGCATAGTCTCATCTGTGGATCACACTATGCTTTAGAGCGAGAAGCACGCTCTTCTTTCTAGAGTCCCTAAGACAGCAGGAAACGTGAGTGTTCTGAGAACAAAAGAACTGTGTTTCCTACACATACGGACATTATATAGTCCAACTCTGCTTCTGAAACTGATACAAAGCACTGGTCCTCTAAAATCCAATGCTTGTCTGTTAAGATGAGAAACGTGTGAGCTTCGTGAACGATGTAGTTCGTTTGAGCTGAAAAGTGACTGCCCTTACCTGAAACGAATTCTTGCCTGTAGGATGACGCAGAGGCTAGGATTTAACTCCATTTTTGAAGGGAAACACACAGCATAGTTTTCATCCATGGATCACACTCTGATTTAGAGTGAGAAGCACGCTCTTGCTTTCTAAAGTCTCTAAGACAGCAGGAAACGTGAGTGTGCTGACAACAATAGAACGGTGTTTCCTACACATACGGACCATATCTAGTCCAACTCTGCTTCTGAAACAGATACAAAGCACTGATAAGCTAATATCCAATGCTTGTGAGTTAAGATGAGAAACGTGTGAGCTTCACGAAAGATGTAGTTCCTTTGAGCTGAAAACTGACTGCCAATACCTGAAATAAATATTGCTTGTAGAGAGACACAGAGCATGGGATTTAACTCCATTTCTGAAGTGAAACACACAGCAGAGTCTCATCCATGGATCACACTCTGCTTTAGAGCAAGAAGCACGCTCTTGCTTTCTAGAGTCTCTAAGTCAGCAGGAAACGTGAGTGTGCTGAGAACAAAAGAACGGTGTTTCCTACACATACGGACATTATATAGTCCAACTCTGCTTCTGAAAATGCTACAAAGCACTGGTCCTCTAAAATGCAATGCTTGTCTGTTAAGATGAGAAACGTGTGAGCTTCGTGAACGATGTATTTCGTTTGAGCTTAAAAGTACTGCCATTACCTGAAACGAAGTCTTGCCTGTAGGATGACGCAGAGGCTGGGATTTAACTCCATTTCTGAAGGGAAACACACATCATAGTTCTCATCCATGGATCACACTCTGCTTTAGAGCAAGAAGCGCCCTCTTGCTTTCTAGAGTCTCTAATACAGCAGGATATCTGAGTGTGCCCAGAACAAAAGAACTGTGTTTCCTACACATATGGACCATATGTAGTCCAAATCTGCTTCTGAAACTGATACAAAGCACTGGTGCTCTAACATCCAAAGCTTGTCAGGTAAGATGAGAAACGTGTGAGCTCAGTGAACGATGTAGTTCGTTTGAGCTAAAAAGTGACTGCCCTTACCTGAAACGAAGTCTTGCTTGTAGGAAGACTCAGAGCCTGGGATTTAACTCCATTTCTGAAGTGAAACACACAGCATAGTTCTCATCCATGGATCACACTCCGCTTTAGAGCGAGAAGCACGATCTTGCTTTCTAGAGTCTCTAAGACTGCAGGAAATGTGACTGTGCTGAGAACAAAAGAACGGTGCTTCCTACACATACGGACATTATATAGTCCAACTCTTCTTCTGAAACTGGTACAAAGCACTGCTCCTCTAACATCTACTGCTTGTCAGTTAAGATGAGAAACGTGTGAGCTTCGTGAAAGATGTAGTTCGTTTGAGCAGAAAAGTGACTGCCCTTACCTGAAACGAAGTCTTGATTGTAGGAAGACACAGAGCCTGGGATTTAACTCCATTTCTGAAGGGAAACACACAGCATAGTTCTCATCCATGGATCACACTCTGCTTTAGAGCGAGAAGATGCTCTTGCTTTCTAGAGTCTCTAAGACAGCAGGAAACGTGAGTGTGCTGAGAACAAAAGAACTGTGTTTCCTACACATACGGACCATATCTAGTCCAACCCTGCTTCTGAAACAGATACAAAGCACTGGTATTCTAACATCCAATGCTTGTCAGTTAAGATGAGAAACGTGTGAGCTTCGGGAACGATGTAGTTCCTTTGAGCTGAAAAGTGACTGCCCTTACCTGACACGAAGTCTTGCTTGTAGGGAGACACAGAGCATGGGATTTAACTCCATTTCTGTAGTGAAACACACAGCATAGTCTCATCCATGGATCACACTCTGCTTTAGAGCGAGAAGCACGCTCTTGCTTTCTAGAGTCTCTAAGACAGCAGGAAACGTGAGTGTGCTGAGAACAAAAGAACGGTGTTTCCTACACATACGGACATTATATAGTCCAACTCTGCTTCTGAAACTGATACAAAGCACTGGTCCTCTAAAATGCAATGCTTGTCTGTTAAGATGAGAAACGTGTGAGCTTCGTGAACGATGTAGTTCGTTTGAGCTGAAAAGTACTGCCATTACCTGAAACGAAGTCTTGCCTGTAGGATGACGCAGAGGCTGGGATTTAACTCCATTTTTGAAGGGAAACACAAATCATAGTTCTCATCCATGGATCACACTCTGCTTTAGAGCAAGAAGCACGCTCTTGCTTTCTAGACTCTCTAATACAGCAGGAAATCTGAGTGTGCCCAGAACAAAAGAACGGTGTTTCCTACACATATGGACCATATGTAGTCCAAATCTGCTTCTGAAACTGATACAAAGCACTGACCCTCTAACATCCAAAGCTTGTCAGTTAAGATGAGAAACGTGTGAGCTCAGTGAACGATGTAGATCGTTTGAGCTAAAAAGTGACTGCCCTTACTTGAAACAAAATCTTGCTTGTAGGAAGACTCAGAGCCTGGGATTTAACTCCATTTCTGAAGTGAA
The DNA here is from genome assembly GCA_949786385.1 of Onychomys leucogaster. Classification (NCBI taxonomy): domain Eukaryota; kingdom Metazoa; phylum Chordata; class Mammalia; order Rodentia; family Cricetidae; genus Onychomys; species Onychomys leucogaster. The sequence continues at coordinate 87,820 of CATKUP010000562.1, forward strand.
ACACACAGCATAGTCTCATCAATGGATCACACTCTGCTTTAGAGCGAGAAGCACGCTCTTGGTTTCTAGAGTCTCTAAGACAGCAGGAAATGTGACTGTGCTGAGAACAAAAGAACGGTGTTTCCTACACATACGGACCATATATAGTCCAAATCTGCTTCTGAAACAGATACAAAGCACTGGTATTCTAACATCCAATGCTTGTCAGTTAAGATGAGAAACGTGTGAGCTTCGGGAATGATGTAGTTCCTTTGAGCAGAAAAGTGACTGCCCTTACCTGAAACGAAGTCTTGCTTGTAGGGAGACACAGAGCATGGGATTTAACTCCATTTCTGAAGTGAAACACACAGCATAGTCTCATCCGTGGATCACACTATGCTTTAGAGCGAGAAGCACGCTCTTCTTTCTAGAGTCCCTAAGACAGCAGGAAACGTGAGTGTTCTGAGAACAAAAGAACTGTGTTTCCTACACATACGGACATTATATAGTCCAACTCTGCTTCTGAAACTGATACAAAGCACTGGTCCTCTAAAATCCAATGCTTGTCTGTTAAGATGAGAAACGTGTGAGCTTCGTGAAAGATGTAGTTTGTTTGAGCAGAAAAGTGACTGCCCTTACCTGAAACGAAGTCTTGATTGTAGGAAGACACAGAGCCTGGGATTTAACTCCATTTCTGAAGGGAAACACACAGCATAGTTCTCATCCATGGATCACACTCTGCTTTAGAGCGAGAAGCATGCTCTTGCTTTCTAGAGTCTCTAAGACAGCAGGAAACGTGAGTGTGCTGAGAACAAAAGAACTGTGTTTCCTACACATACGGATCATATCTAGTCCAACCCTGCTTCTGAAACAGATACAAAGCACTGGTATTCTAACATCCAATGCTTGTCAGTTAAGATGAGAAACGTGTGAGCTTCGGGAACGATGTAGTTCCTTTGAGCTGAAAAGTGACTGCCCTTACCTGACACGAAGTCTTGCTTGTAGGGAGACACAGAGCATGGGATTTAACTCCATTTCTGAAGTGAAACACACAGCATAGTCTCATCCATGGATCACACTCTGCTTTAGAGCAAGAAGCACGCTCTTGCTTTCTAGAGTCTCTAATACAGCAGGATATCTGAGTGTGCCCAGAACAAAAGAACGGTATTTCCTACACATATGGACCATATGTAGTCCAAATCTGCTTCTGAAACTGATACAAAGCACTGGTGCTCTAACATCCAAAGCTTGTCAGGTAAGATGAGAAACGTGTGAGCTCAGTGAACGATGTAGTTCGTTTGAGCTAAAAAGTGACTGCCCTTACCTGAAACCAAGTCTTGCTTGTAGGAAGACTCAGAGCCTGGGATTTAACTCCATTTCTGAAGTGAAACACACAGCATAGTTCTCATCCATGGATCACACTCCGCTTTAGAGCGAGAAGCACGATCTTGCATTCTAGAATCTAAGACAGCAGGAAACGTGAGTCTGCTGAGAACAAAAGAACTGTTTTTCCTACACATACAGACATTATATAGTCCAACTCTTCGTCTGAAACTGGTACAAAGCACTGCTCCTCTAACATCTAATGCTTGGCAGTTAAGATGAGAAACGTGTGAGCTTCGTGAAAGATGTAGTTCGTTTGAGCAGAAAAGTGACTGCCCTTACCTGAAACGAAGTCTTGATTGTAGGAAGACACAGAGCCTGGGATTTAACTCCATTTCTGAAGGGAAACACACAGCATAGTTCTCATCCATGGATCACACTCTGCTTTAGAGCGAGAAGCATGCTCTTGCTTTCTAGAGTCTCTAAGACAGCAGGAAACGTGAGTGTGCTGAGAACAAAAGAACTGTGTTTCCTACACATACGGACCATATCTAGTCCAACCCTGCTTCTGAAACAGATACAAAGCACTGGTATTCTAACATCCAATGCTTGTCAGTTAAGATGAGAAACGTGTGAGCTTCGGGAACGATGTAGTTCCTTTGAGCTGAAAAGTGACTGCCCTTACCTGACACGAAGTCTTGCTTTTAGGGAGACACAGAGCATGGGATTTAACTCCATTTCTGAAGTGAAACACACAGCATAGTCTCATCCATGGATCACACTCTGCTTTAGAGCAAGAAGCACGCTCTTGCTTTCTAGAGTCTCTAAGACAGCAGGAAACGTGAGTGTGCTGAGAACAAAAAAACGGTGTTTCCTACACATACGGACATTATATAGTCCAACTCTGCTTCTGAAACTGATACAAAGCACTGGTCCTCTAACATCCAAAGCTTGTCAGTTAAGATGAGAAACGTGTGAGCTCAGTGAACGATGTAGTTCGTTTGAGCTAAAAAGTGACTGCCCTTACTTGAAACAAAATCTTGCTTGTAGGAAGACTCAGAGCCTGGGATTTAACTCCATTTCTGAAGTGAAACACACAGCATAGTCTCATCCATGGATCACACTCTGCTTTAGAGCGAGAAGCACGCTATTGCTTTCTAGAGTCTCTAAGACTGCAGGAAATGTGACTGTGCTGAGAACAAAAGAACGGTGCTTCCTACACATACGGACATTATATAGTCCAACTCTTCTTCTGAAACTGGTACAAAGCACTGCTCCTCTAACATCTAATGCTTGTCAGTTAAGATGAGAAACGTGTGAGCTTCGTGAAAGATGTAGTTCGTTTGAGCAGAAAAGTGACTGCCCTTACCTGAAACGAAGTCTTGCTTGTAGGAAGACACAGAGCCTGGGATTTAACTCCATTTCTGAAGGGAAACACACAGCATAGTTCTCATCCATGGATCACACTCTGCTTTAGAGCGAGAAGATGCTCTTGCTTTCTAGAGTCTCTAAGACAGCAGGAAACGTGAGTGTGCTGAGAACAAAAGAACTGTGTTTCCTACACATACGGACCATATCTAGTCCAACCCTGCTTCTGAAACAGATACAAAGCACTGGTATTCTAACATCCAATGCTTGTCAGTTAAGATGAGAAACGTGTGAGCTTCGGGAACGATGTAGTTCCTTTGAGCTGAAAAGTGACTGCCCTTACCTGACACGAAGTCTTGCTTGTAGGGAGACACAGAGCATGGGATTTAACTCCATTTCTGTAGTGAAACACACAGCATAGTCTCATCCATGGATCACACTCTGCTTTAGAGCGAGAAGCACGCTCTTGCTTTCTAGAGTCTCTAAGACAGCAGGAAACGTGAGTGTGCTGAGAACAAAAGAACGGTGTTTCCTACACATACGGACATTATATAGTCCAACTCTGCTTCTGAAACTGATACAAAGCACTGGTCCTCTAAAATGCAATGCTTGTCTGTTAAGATGAGAAACGTGTGAGCTTCGTGAACGATGTAGTTCGTTTGAGCTGAAAAGTACTGCCATTACCTGAAACGAAGTCTTGCCTGTAGGATGACGCAGAGGCTGGGATTTAACTCCATTTTTGAAGGGAAACACACATCATAGTTCTCATCCATGGATCACACTCTGCTTTAGAGCAAGAAGCACACTCTTGCTTTCTAGACTCTCTAATACAGCAGGAAATCTGAGTGTGCCCAGAACAAAAGAACGGTGTTTCCTACACATATGGACCATATGTAGTCCAAATCTGCTTCTGAAACTGATACAAAGCACTGACCCTCTAACATCCAAAGCTTGTCAGTTAAGATGAGAAACGTGTGAGCTCAGTGAACGATGTAGTTCGTTTGAGCTAAAAAGTGACTGCCCTTACTTGAAACAAAATCTTGCTTGTAGGAAGACTCAGAGCCTGGGATTTAACTCCATTTCTGAAGTGAAACACACAGCATAGTCTCATCCATGGATCACACTCTGCTTTAGAGCGAGAAGCACGCTCTTGCTTTCTAGAGTCTCTAAGACAGCAGGAAATGTGACTGTGCTGAGAACAAAAGAACGGTGTTTCCTACACATACGGACATTATATAGTCCAACTCTGCTTCTGAAAATGATACAACGCACTGGTCCTCTAAAATGCAATGCTTGTCTGTTAAGATGAGAAACGTGTGAGCTTCGTGAACGATGTATTTCGTTTGAGCTTAAAAGTACTGCCATTACCTGAAACGAAGTCTTGCCTGTAGGATGACGCAGAGGCTGGGTTTTAACTCCATTTCTGAAGGGAAACACACATCATAGTTCTCATCCATGGATCACACTCTGCTTTAGAGCAAGAAGCACGCTCTTGCTTTCTAGAGTCTCTAATACAGCAGGATATCTGAGTGTGCCAAGAACAAAAGAACGGTGTTTCCTACACATATGGACCATATGTAGTCCAAATCTGCTTCTGAAACTGATACAAAGCACTGGTGCTCTAACATCCAAAGCTTGTCAGGTAAGATGAGAAACGTGTGAGCTCAGTGAACGATGTAGTTCGTTTGAGCGAAAAAGTGACTGCCCTTACCTGAAACGAAGTCTTGCTTGTAGGAAGACTCAGAGCCAGGGATTTAACTCAATTTCTGAAGTGAAACACACAGCATAGTTCTCATCCATGGATCACACTCCGCTTTAGAGCGAGAAGCACGATCTTGCATTCTAGAATCTAAGACAGCAGGAAACGTGAGTCTGCTGAGAACAAAAGAACTGTTTTTCCTACACATACAGACATTATGTAGTCCAACTCTGCTTCTGAAACTGATACAAAGCACTGGTCCTCTAAGATCCAATGCTTGTCAGTTAACATGACAAACGTGTGAGCTTTGTGAATGATGTAGTTCCTTTGAAAAGAAAAGTGACTGCCCTTACCTGAAACGAAGTCTTGCTTGTAGGGAGACTCAGACGATGGGATTTAACTCCATTTCTGAAGTGAAACACACAGCATAGTCTCATCCATGGATCACACTCTGCTTTAGAGCGAGAAGCACGCTCTTGCTTTCTAGAGTCTCTAAGACAGCAGGAAACATGAGTGTGCCCAGAACAAAAGAATGGTGTTTCCTACACATATGGACCATATGTAGTCCAAATCTGCTTCTGAAACTGATACAAAGCACTGACCCTCTAACATCCAAAACTTGTCAGGTAAGATGAGAAACGTGTGAGCTCAGTGAACGATGTAGTTCGTTTGAGCTAAAAAGTGACTGCCCTTACCTGAAACGAAGTCTTGCCTGTAGGAAGACACAGAGCCTGGGATTTAACTCAATTTTTGAAGGGAAACACACAGCATAGTTCTCATCCATGGATCACACTCTACTTTAGAGCAAGAAGCACGCTCTTGCTTTCTAGATTCTCTAATACAGCAGGAAATCTGAGTGTGCCCAGAACAAAAGAATGGTGTTTCCTACACATACGGACTATATGTAGTCCAAATCTTCTTCTGAAACTGATACAATGCACTGGTCCTCTAACATCTAATGCTTGTCAGTTAAGATGAGAAACGTGTGAGCTTCGTGAACGATGTAGTTCCTTTGAGAAGAATAGTGACTGCCCTTACCTGAAATGAAGTCTTGCTTGTAGGCAGACTCAGAGCATGGGATTTAACTCCATTTCTGAAGTAAAACACACAGCAGTGTAATCATCCATTGATCACACACTGCTTTAGAATAAGAAGCACGCTCTTGCTTTCTAGACTCTCTAAGACAGCAGGAAACATGAGTGTGCTGAGAACAAAAGAACGGTGTTTCCTACACATACGGACATTATATAGTCCAACTCTGCTTCTGAAACTGATACAAAGCACTGGTCCTCTAACATCCAAAGCTTGTCAGTTAAGATGAGAAACGTGTGAGCTCAGTGAACGATGTAGTTCGTTTGAGCTAAAAAGTGACTGCCCTTACTTGAAACAAAATCTTGCTTGTAGGAAGACTCAGAGCCTGGGATTTAACTCCATTTCTGAAGTGAAACACACAGCATAGTCTCATCCATGGATCACACTCTGCTTTAGAGCGAGAAGCACGCTCTTGCTTTCTAGAGTCTCTAAGACTGCAGGAAATGTGACTGTGCTGAGAACAAAAGAACGGTGCTTCCTACACATACGGACATTATATAGTCCAACTCTTCTTCTGAAACTGGTACAAAGCACTGCTCCTCTAACATCTAATGCTTGTCAGTTAAGATGAGAAACGTGTGAGCTTCGTGAAAGATGTAGTTCGTTTGAGCAGAAAAGTGACTGCCCTTACCTGAAACGAAGTCTTGCTTGTAGGAAGACACAGAGCCTGGGATTTAACTCCATTTCTGAAGGGAAACACACAGCATAGTTCTCATCCATGGATCACACTCTGCTTTAGAGCGAGAAGATGCTCTTGCTTTCTAGAGTCTCTAAGACAGCAGGAAACGTGAGTGTGCTGAGAACAAAAGAACTGTGTTTCCTACACATACGGACCATATCTAGTCCAACCCTGCTTCTGAAACAGATACAAAGCACTGGTATTCTAACATCCAATGCTTGTCAGTTAAGATGAGAAACGTGTGAGCTTCGGGAACGATGTAGTTCCTTTGAGCTGAAAAGTGACTGCCCTTACCTGACACGAAGTCTTGCTTGTAGGGAGACACAGAGCATGGGATTTAACTCCATTTCTGTAGTGAAACACACAGCATAGTCTCATCCATGGATCACACTCTGCTTTAGAGCGAGAAGCACGCTCTTGCTTTCTAGAGTCTCTAAGACAGCAGGAAACGTGAGTGTGCTGAGAACAAAAGAACGGTGTTTCCTACACATACGGACATTATATAGTCCAACTCTGCTTCTGAAACTGATACAAAGCACTGGTCCTCTAAAATGCAATGCTTGTCTGTTAAGATGAGAAACGTGTGAGCTTCGTGAACGATGTAGTTCGTTTGAGCTGAAAAGTACTGCCATTACCTGAAACGAAGTCTTGCCTGTAGGATGACGCAGAGGCTGGGATTTAACTCCATTTTTGAAGGGAAACACACATCATAGTTCTCATCCATGGATCACACTCTGCTTTAGAGCAAGAAGCACACTCTTGCTTTCTAGACTCTCTAATACAGCAGGAAATCTGAGTGTGCCCAGAACAAAAGAACGGTGTTTCCTACACATATGGACCATATGTAGTCCAAATCTGCTTCTGAAACTGATACAAAGCACTGACCCTCTAACATCCAAAGCTTGTCAGTTAAGATGAGAAACGTGTGAGCTCAGTGAACGATGTAGTTCGTTTGAGCTAAAAAGTGACTGCCCTTACTTGAAACAAAATCTTGCTTGTAGGAAGACTCAGAGCCTGGGATTTAACTCCATTTCTGAAGTGAAACACACAGCATACTCTCATCCATGGATCACACTCTGCTTTAGAGCGAGAAGCACGCTCTTGCTTTCTAGAGTCTCTAAGACAGCAGGAAATGTGACTGTGCTGAGAACAAAAGAACGGTGTTTCCTACACATACGGACATTATATAGTCCAACTCTGCTTCTGAAAATGATACAACGCACTGGTCCTCTAAAATGCAATGCTTGTCTGTTAAGATGAGAAACGTGTGAGCTTCGTGAACGATGTATTTCGTTTGAGCTTAAAAGTACTGCCATTACCTGAAACGAAGTCTTGCCTGTAGGATGACGCAGAGGCTGGGTTTTAACTCCATTTCTGAAGGGAAACACACATCATAGTTCTCATCCATGGATCACACTCTGCTTTAGAGCAAGAAGCACGCTCTTGCTTTCTAGAGTCTCTAATACAGCAGGATATCTGAGTGTGCCAAGAACAAAAGAACGGTGTTTCCTACACATATGGACCATATGTAGTCCAAATCTGCTTCTGAAACTGATACAAAGCACTGGTGCTCTAACATCCAAAGCTTGTCAGGTAAGATGAGAAACGTGTGAGCTCAGTGAACGATGTAGTTCGTTTGAGCGAAAAAGTGACTGCCCTTACCTGAAACGAAGTCTTGCTTGTAGGAAGACTCAGAGCCAGGGATTTAACTCAATTTCTGAAGTGAAACACACAGCATAGTTCTCATCCATGGATCACACTCCGCTTTAGAGCGAGAAGCACGATCTTGCATTCTAGAATCTAAGACAGCAGGAAACGTGAGTCTGCTGAGAACAAAAGAACTGTTTTTCCTACACATACAGACATTATGTAGTCCAACTCTGCTTCTGAAACTGATACAAAGCACTGGTCCTCTAAGATCCAATGCTTGTCAGTTAACATGACAAACGTGTGAGCTTTGTGAATGATGTAGTTCCTTTGAAAAGAAAAGTGACTGCCCTTACCTGAAACGAAGTCTTGCTTGTAGGGAGACTCAGACGATGGGATTTAACTCCATTTCTGAAGTGAAACACACAGCATAGTCTCATCCATGGATCACACTCTGCTTTAGAGCGAGAAGCACGCTCTTGCTTTCTAGAGTCTCTAAGACAGCAGGAAACATGAGTGTGCCCAGAACAAAAGAATGGTGTTTCCTACACATATGGACCATATGTAGTCCAAATCTGCTTCTGAAACTGATACAAAGCACTGACCCTCTAACATCCAAAACTTGTCAGGTAAGATGAGAAACGTGTGAGCTCAGTGAACGATGTAGTTCGTTTGAGCTAAAAAGTGACTGCCCTTACCTGAAACGAAGTCTTGCCTGTAGGAAGACACAGAGCCTGGGATTTAACTCAATTTTTGAAGGGAAACACACAGCATAGTTCTCATCCATGGATCACACTCTACTTTAGAGCAAGAAGCACGCTCTTGCTTTCTAGATTCTCTAATACAGCAGGAAATCTGAGTGTGCCCAGAACAAAAGAATGGTGTTTCCTACACATACGGACTATATGTAGTCCAAATCTTCTTCTGAAACTGATACAATGCACTGGTCCTCTAACATCTAATGCTTGTCAGTTAAGATGAGAAACGTGTGAGCTTCGTGAACGATGTAGTTCCTTTGAGAAGAATAGTGACTGCCCTTACCTGAAATGAAGTCTTGCTTGTAGGCAGACTCAGAGCATGGGATTTAACTCCATTTCTGAAGTAAAACACACAGCAGTGTAATCATCCATTGATCACACACTGCTTTAGAATAAGAAGCACGCTCTTGCTTTCTAGACTCTCTAAGACAGCAGGAAACATGAGTGTGCTGAGAACAAAAGAACGGTGTTTCCTACACATACGGACATTATATAGTCCAAATCTGCTTCTGAAACTGATACAAAGCACGGGTCCTCTAAAATCCAATGCTTGTCTGTTAAGATGAGAAACGTGTGAGCTTCGTGAACGATGTAGTTCCTTTGAGCAGAAAAGTGACTGCCCTTACCTGAAATGAAGTCTTGCTTGTAGGCAGACTCAGAGAATGGGATTTAACTCCATTTCTGAAGTGAAACACACAGCATTGTCTCATCCATTGATCACACTCTGCTTTAGAACAAGAACCATGATCTTGCTTTCTAGAGTCTCTAAGACAGCAGGAAATGTCAGTTTGCTGAGAACAGAAGAATGGTGTTTCCTACACATACGGACCATATCTAGTCCAACTCAGCTTCTGAAACTGATACAAAGCACTGGTCCTCTAACATCCAATGCTTGTCAGTTAAGATGAGAAACGTGTGACCTCCGTGAACGATGTAGTTCTTTTGAGCTGAAAAGTGCCTGCCCTTACCTGAAACGAAGTCTTGCTTGTAGGAAGACATAGAGCCTGGGATTTAACTCCTTTTCTGAAGGGAAACAAACAGCGTAGTTTTCATCCATGGATCGCACTCTGCTTTAGAGCGAGAAGCACGCTCTTGCTTTCTAAAGTCTCTAAGGCAGCAGGAAACGTGAGTGTGCTGAGACCAAAGAACAGAGTTTCCTACACATACGGACCATATGTAGTCCAACTCGGCTTCTGAAACTGATACAAAGCACTGGTCCTCTAACATCCAATGCTTGTCAGTTAAGATGAGAAACGTGTGAGCTTCGTGAACGATGTAGTTCCTTTGAGAAGAAAAGTGACTGCCCTTACCTGAAATGAAGTCTTGCTTGTAGTAAGACACAGAGCCTGGGATTTAAGTCCTTTTCTGAAGGGAAACACACAGCATAGTTCTCATCCATGGATCACACTCTGCTTTAGAGTGAGAAACACACTCTTGCTTTCTAGAGTCTCTTATACAGCAGGAAATCTGAGTGTGCCCAGAACAAAAGAACGGTGTTTCCTACACATACGGACATTAAATAGTCCAACTCTGCTTCTGAAACTGATACAAAGCACTGGTCCTCTAAAATCTAATGCTTGTCTGTTAACATGTGAAACGTGTGAGCTTCGTGAACGATGTATTTCGTTTGAGCTTAAAAGTGACTGCCCTTACCTGAAACGAAGTCTTTTCTGTAGGAAGACACAGAGCCTGGGATTTAACTCCATTTCTGAAGTGAAACACACAGCATTGTCTCATCCATTGATCACAATCTGCATTAGAACAAGAAGCACGCTCTTGCTTTCTAGAGTCTCTAAGACAGCAGGAAACGTGAGTGTGCTGAGAACAAAAGAATGGTGTATCCTACACATAGGGACCATATCTAGTCCAACTCTTCTTCTTAAAGTGATACAATGCACTGGTCCTCTAACATCCAATGCTTTTGTGTTAAGATGAGAAACGTGTGAGCTCAGTGAACGATGTAGTTCGTTTGAGCTGAAAAGTGACTGCCCTTACGTGAAACGAAGCCTTGCTTGTAGGACGACACAGAGCCTGGGATTTAACTCCAGTTCTGAAGGGAAACACACAGCATAGTTGTCATCCATGGATCACACTCTGCTTTAGAGGGAGAAGCACGCTCTTGCTTTCTAGAGTCTCTAAGACAGCAGGAAACGTGAGTGTGCTGAGAACAAAAGAACGGTGTTTCCTACACATACGGACCATATCTAGTCCAATTCTGCTTCTGAAACTGATACAAAGCACTGACCCTCTAACATCCAATGCTTGTCAGTTAAGATGAGAAACGTGTGAGCTTCGTGAACGATGTAGTTCGATGGAGCATAAAAGTGACTGCCCTTACCTGAATTGAAGTCTTGCTCGTAGGAAGACTCAGACCCTGGGATTTAACTCCATTTCTGAAGTAAAACACACAGCAGTGTAATCATCCATTGATGACACACTGCTTTAGAACAAGAAGCACGCACTTGCTTTCTAGACTCTCTAAGACAGCAGGAAACGTGAGTGTGCTGAGAACAAAAGAATGGTGTTTCCTACACATACAGACATTATATAGTCCAACTTTCCTTCTGAAACTGATACAAGCACTGGTCCTCTAAAATCCAATGCTTGTCTGTTAAGATGAGAAACGTGTGAGCTTCGTGAACGATGTAGTTCGTTTGAGCTGAAAAGTGACTGCCCTTACCTGAAACGAAGTCTTGCCTGTAGGAAGACACAGACCCTGGGATTTAACTCCATTTTTGAAGGGAAACACACAGCATAGTTCTCATCCATGGATCACACTCTACTTTAGAGCAAGAAGCACACTCTTGCTTTTGAGATTCTCTAATACAGCAGGAAATCTGATTGTGCCCAGAACAACAGAACGGTGTTTCCTACACATACGGACTATATGTACTCCAAATCTTCTTCTGAAACTGACACAAGGCACTGGTCCTCTAACATCCAATGCTTGTCAGTTAAGATGAGAAACGTGTGAGCTTCGTGAACGATGTAGTTCGTTTGAGCTGAAAAGTGACTGCCATTACCTGAAACGAAGTTTTGCCTGTAGGATGGCGCAGAGGCTGGGATTTAACTCCATTTTTGAAGGGAAACACACATCATAGTTCTCATCCATGGATAACACTCTGCTTTAGAGCAAGAAGCACGCTCTTGCTTTCTAGACTCTCTAATACAGCAGGAAATCTGAGTGTGCCCAGAACAAAAGAACGGTGTTTCCTACACATACGGACATTATATAGTCCAACTCTGCTTCTGAAACTGATACAAAGCACTGGTCCTCTAAGATCCAATGCTTGTCAGTTAACATGACAAACGTGTGAGCTTTGTGAATGATGTAGTTCCTTTGAACTGAAAAGTGACTGCCCTTTCCTGAAACGAAGTCTTGCTTGTAGGGAGACTCAGACGATGGGATTTAACTCCATTTCTGAAGTGAAACACACAGCATAGTCTCATCCATGGATCACACTCTGCTTTAGAGCGAGAAGCACGCTCTTGCTTTCTAGAGTCTCTAAGACAGCAGGAAACATGAGTGTGCCCAGAACAAAAGAATGGTGTTTCCTACACATATGGACCATATGTAGTCCAAATCTGCTTCTGAAACTGATACAAAGCACTGACCCTCTAACATCCAAAACTTGTCAGGTAAGATGAGAAACGTGTGAGCTCAGTGAACGATGTAGTTCGTTTGAGCTAAAAAGTGACTGCCCTTACCTGAAAGGAAGTCTTGCTTGTAGGAAGACTCAGAGCCTGGGATATAACTCCATTTCTGAAGTGAAACACACAGCATAGTTCTCATCCATGGATCACACTCTGCTTTAGAGCGAGAAGCACGATCTTGCTTTCTAGAATCTAAGACAGCAGGAAACGTGAGTGTGCTGAGAACAAAAGAACGGTGTTTCCTACACATACAGACCATATCTAGTCCAACTCTGCTTCTGAAACTGATACAAAGCACTGGTCCTCTAACATCCAATGCTTGTCAGTTAAGATGAGAAACGTGTGAGCTTTGTGAATGATGTAGTTCCTTTGAACTGAAAAGTGACTACCCTTACCTGAAACGAAGTCTTGCTTGTAGTAAGACACAGAGCCAGGGTTTTAAGTCCATTTCTGAAGGGTAACACACAGCATAGTATTCATCCATGGATCACACTCTGTTTTAGAGCGAGAAGCACGCTCTTGCTTTCTAGATTCTATAACACAGCAGGAAACGTGAGTGTGCTGAGAACAAAAGAACGGTGTTTCCTACACATACGGACCATATCTAGTCCAACTCTTCTTCTGAAACTGATACAAAGCACTGGTCCTCTAACATCCAATGCTTGTCTGTTAAGATGAGAAACGTGTGAGCTTCGTGAATGATGTAGTTTGTTTGAGCTGAAAAGTGACTGCCCTTATCTGAAACGAAGTCTTGCCTGTAGGAAGACACAGAGCCTGGGGTTTAACTCCATTTCTGAAGGGAAACACACAGCATAGTTCTCATCCATGGATCACACTCTGCTTTAGAGCAAGAAGCACGCTCTTGCTTTCTAGAATCTCTACTACAGCAGGAATCTGAGTGTGCCCAGAACAAAAGAACGGTGTTTCCTACACATACGGACTATATGTAGTCCAAATCTTCTTCTGAAACTGATACAATGCACTGGTCCTCTAACATCCAATGCTTGTCAGTTAAGATGACAATCGTGTGAGCTTCGTGAACGATGTAGTTCCTTTGAGCAGAAAAGTGACTGTCCTTACCTGAAACGAATTCCTGCTCGTAGGGAGACTCAGAGCATGGCATTTAATTGCATTTCTGAAGTGAAACACACAGCATTGTCTCATCCATGGATCACACTCTGCTTTTGAGCGATAAGCACGCTCTTGCTTTCTAGAGACTCTAAGACAGCAGGAAACGTGAGTGTGCTGAGAACAAAAGAACGGTGTTTTCTACACATACCGACCATATCTAGTCCAACTATTCTTCTGAAACTGATACAAAGCAATGGTCCTGTAACATCCAATGCTTGTCTCTTAAGATGAGAAACGTGTGAGCTCCGTGAAAGATGTAGTTCGTTTGAGCTGAAAAGTGACTGCCCTTACCTGAAACAAAGACTTGCATGTAGGAAGACGTAGAGCCTGGGATTTAACTCCTTTTATGAAGGGAAACACACAGCATAGTTTTCATCCATGGATCACACTCTGCTTTAGAGAGGGAAGCACGCTCTTGCTTTCTAAAGTCTCTAAGACAGCAGGAAACGTGAGTGTGCTGAGAACAAAGAACCGTGTTTCCTACACATAAGGACAATATCAAGTCCAACTCTGCTTCTGAAACAGATACAAAGCACTGGTCCTCTAAGATCCAATGCTTGTCAGTTAACATGACAAACGTGTGAGCTTTGTGAATGATGTAGTTCCTTTGAACTGAAAAGTGACTGCCCTTACCTGAAACGAAGTCTTTCTTGTAGGGAGACTCAGATGATGGGATTTAACTCCATTTCTGAAGTGAAACACACAGCATAGTCTAATCCATGGATCACACTCTGCTTTAGAACGAGAAGCACGCTCTTGCTTTCTAGAGTCTCTAAGACAGCAGGAAACATGAGTGTGCCCAGAACAAAAGAATGGTGTTTCCTACACATATGGACCATATGTAGTCCAAATCTGCTTCTGAAACTGATACAAAGCACTGACCCTCTAACATCCAAAACTTGTCAGGTAAGATGAGAAACGTGTGAGCTCAGTGAACGATGTAGTTCATTTGAGCTAAAAAGTGACTGCCCTTACCTGAAACGAAGTCTTGCTTGTAGGAAGACTCAGAGCCTGGGATTTAACTCCATTTCTGAAGGGAAACACACAGCATAGTTCTCATCCATGGATCACACTCTGCTTTAGAGTGAGAAACACACTCTTGCTTTCTAGAGTCTCTTATACAGCAGGAAATCTGAGTGTGCCCAGAACAATAGAACGGTGTTTCCTACACATACGGACATTAAATAGTCCAACTCTGCTTCTGAAACTGATACAAAGCACTGGTCCTCTAAAATCCAATGCTTGTCTGTTAACATGAGAAACGTGTGAGCTTCGTGAACGATGTATTTCGTTTGAGCTAAAAAGTGACTGCCCTTACCTGAAACGAAGTCTTGCCTGTAGGAAGACACAGAGCCTGGGATTTAACTCCATTTCTGAAGTGAAACACACAGCATTGTCTCATCCATTGATCACACTCTGCTTTAGAACAAGAAGCACGATCTTGCTTTCTAGAGTCTCTAAGACAGCAGGAAACGTGAGTGTGCTGAGAACAAAAGAACGGTGTATCCTACACATAGGGACCATATCTAGTCCAACTCTTCTTCTTAAACTGATACAAAGCACTGGTCCTCTAACATCCAATGCTAGTGTGTTAAGATGAGAAACGTGTGAGCTCAGTGAACGATGTAGTTCGTTTGAGCTGAAAAGTGACTGCCCTTACCTGAAATGAAGCCTTGCTTGTAGGAAGACACAGTGCCTGGGATTTAACTCCAGTTCTGAAGGAAAACACACAGCATAGTTCTCATCCATGGATCACACTCTGCTTTAGAGCGAGAAGCACGCTCTTGCTTTCTAGAGTCTCTAAGACAGCAGGAAACGTGAGTGTGCTGAGAACAAAAGAACGGTGTTTCCTACACATATGGACATTATATAGTCCAACTCTGCTTCTGAAACTGATACAAAGCACTGGTCCTCTAAAATCCAATGCTTGTCTGTTAAGATGAGAAACGTGTAAGCTTCGTGAACGATGTAGTTCGTTTGAGCTGAAAAGTGACTGCCCTTACCTGAAACGAAGTCTTCCCTGTAGGAAGACACAGAGCCTGGGATTTAACTCCATTTCTGAAGGGTAACACACAGCATAGTTCTCATCCATGGATCACACTCTGCTTTAGAGCAAGAAGCACGATCTTGCTTTCTAGATTCTCTAATACAGCAGGAAATCTGAGTGTGCCCAGAGCAACAGAACGCTGTTTCCTACACATACGGACTATATGTAGTCCAAATCTTCTACTAAAACTGATACAATGCACTGGTCCTCTAACATCCAATGCTTGTCAGTTAAGATAAGAAACGTGTGAGCTTCGTGAACGATGTAGTTCCTTTGAGCAGAAAAGTGACTGCCCTTACCTGAAATGAAGTCTTGCTTGTAGGCAGACTCAGAGCATGGAATTTAACTCCATTTCTGAAGTGAAACACACAGCAAAGTTCTCATCCATGGATCACACTCTGCTTTAGAGCGAGAAGCACACTCTTGCTTTCTAGAGTCTCTAATACAGCAGGAAATCTGAGTGTGCCCAGAACAAATGAACGGTGTTTCCTACACATACGGACCATATCTAGTCCAACTCTGCTTCTGAAACTGATACAAAGCACTGACCCTCTAACATCCAATGCTTGTCAGTTAAGATGAGAAACGTGTGAGCTTCGTGAACGATTTAGTTCGATGGAGCATAAAAGTGACTGCCCTTACCTGAATTGAATTCTTGCTCGTAGGAATACTCAGACCCTGGGATTTAACTCCATTTCTGAAGTAAAACACACAGCAGTGTAATCATCCATTGATCACACACTGCTTTAGAACAAGAAGCACGCTCTTGCTTTCTAGACTCTCTAGGACAGCAGGAAACGTGAGTGTGCTGAGAACAAAAGAATGGTGTTTCCTACACATACAGACATTATATAGTCCAACTCTCCTTCTGAAACTGATACAAGCACTGGTCCTCTAAAATCCAATGCTTGTCTCTTAAGATGAGAAACGTGTGAGCTTCGTGAACAATGTAGTTCGTTTGAGCTGAAAAGTGACTGCCTTTACCTGAAACGAAGTCTTGCCTGTAGGAAGACACAGAGCCTGGGATTTAACTCAATTTTTGAAGGGAAACACACAGCATAGTTCTCATCCATGGATCACACTCTACTTTAGAGCAAGAAGCACGCTCTTGCTTTCTAGATTCTCTAATACAGCAGGAAATCTGAGTGTGCCCAGAACAAAAGAACGGTGTTTCCTACACATACAGACTATATGTAGTCCAAATCTTCTTCTGAAACTGATACAATGCACTGGTCCTCTAACATCCAATGCTTGTCAGTTAAGATGACAATCGTGTGAGCTTCGTGAACGATGTAGTTCCTTTGAGCAGAAAAGTGACTGTCCTTACCTGAAACGAATTCCTGCTCGTAGGGAGACTCAGAGCATGGCATTTAATTGCATTTCTGAAGTGAAACACACAGCATTGTCTCATCCATGGATCACACTCTGCTTTTGAGCGATAAGCACGCTCTTGCTTTCTAGAGTCTCTAAGACAGCAGGAAACGTGAGTGTGCTGAGAACAAAAGAACGGTGTTTTCTACACATACCGACCATATCTAGTCCAACTCTTCTTCTGAAACTGATACAAAGCAATGGTCCTGTAACATCCAATGCTTGTCTCTTAAGATGAGAAACGTGTGAGCTCCGTGAAAGATGTAGTTCGTTTGAGCTGAAAAGTGACTGCCCTTACCTGAAACAAAGACTTGCATGTAGGAAGACGTAGAGCCTGGGATTTAACTCCTTTTATGAAGGGAAACACACAGCATAGTTTTCATCCATGGATCACACTCTGCTTTAGAGAGGGAAGCACGCTCTTGCTTTCTAAAGTCTCTAAGACAGCAGGAAACGTGAGTGTGCTGAGAACAAAGAACCGTGTTTCCTACACATAAGGACAATATCAAGTCCAACTCTGCTTCTGAAACAGATACAAAGCACTGGTCCTCTAAGATCCAATGCTTGTCAGTTAACATGACAAACGTGTGAGCTTTGTGAATGATGTAGTTCCTTTGAACTGAAAAGTGACTGCCCTTACCTGAAACGAAGTCTTGCTTGTAGGGAGACTCAGATGATGGGATTTAACTCCATTTCTGAAGTGAAACACACAGCATAGTCTAATCCATGGATCACACTCTGCTTTAGAGCGAGAAGCACGCTCTTGCTTTCTAGAGTCTCTAAGACAGCAGGAAACATGAGTGTGCCCAGAACAAAAGAATGGTGTTTCCTACACATATGGACCATATGTAGTCCAAATCTGCTTCTGAAACTGATACAAAGCACTGACCCTCTAACATCCAAAACTTGTCAGGTAAGATGAGAAACGTGTGAGCTCAGTGAACGATGTAGTTCATTTGAGCTAAAAAGTGACTGCCCTTACCTGAAACGAAGTCTTGCTTGTAGGAAGACTCAGAGCCTGGGATTTAACTCCATTTCTGAAGGGAAACACACAGCATAGTTCTCATCCATGGATCACACTCTGCTTTAGAGTGAGAAACACACTCTTGCTTTCTAGAGTCTCTTATACAGCAGGAAATCTGAGTGTGCCCAGAACAATAGAACGGTGTTTCCTACACATACGGACATTAAATAGTCCAACTCTGCTTCTGAAACTGATACAAAGCACTGGTCCTCTAAAATCCAATGCTTGTCTGTTAACATGAGAAACGTGTGAGCTTCGTGAACGATGTATTTCGTTTGAGCTAAAAAGTGACTGCCCTTACCTGAAACGAAGTCTTGCCTGTAGGAAGACACAGAGCCTGGGATTTAACTCCATTTCTGAAGTGAAACACACAGCATTGTCTCATCCATTGATCACACTCTGCTTTAGAACAAGAAGCACGATCTTGCTTTCTAGAGTCTCTAAGACAGCAGGAAACGTGAGTGTGCTGAGAACAAAAGAACGGTGTATCCTACACATAGGGACCATATCTAGTCCAACTCTTCTTCTTAAACTGATACAAAGCACTGGTCCTCTAACATCCAATGCTAGTGTGTTAAGATGAGAAACGTGTGAGCTCAGTGAACGATGTAGTTCGTTTGAGCTGAAAAGTGACTGCCCTTACCTGAAATGAAGCCTTGCTTGTAGGAAGACACAGTGCCTGGGATTTAACTCCAGTTCTGAAGGAAAACACACAGCATAGTTCTCATCCATGGATCACACTCTGCTTTAGAGCGAGAAGCACGCTCTTGCTTTCTAGAGTCTCTAAGACAGCAGGAAACGTGAGTGTGCTGAGAACAAAAGAACGGTGTTTCCTACACATATGGACATTATATAGTCCAACTCTGCTTCTGAAACTGATACAAAGCACTGGTCCTCTAAAATCCAATGCTTGTCTGTTAAGATGAGAAACGTGTAAGCTTCGTGAACGATGTAGTTCGTTTGAGCTGAAAAGTGACTGCCCTTACCTGAAACGAAGTCTTCCCTGTAGGAAGACACAGAGCCTGGGATTTAACTCCATTTCTGAAGGGTAACACACAGCATAGTTCTCATCCATGGATCACACTCTGCTTTAGAGCAAGAAGCACGATCTTGCTTTCTAGATTCTCTAATACAGCAGGAAATCTGAGTGTGCCCAGAGCAACAGAACGCTGTTTCCTACACATACGGACTATATGTAGTCCAAATCTTCTACTAAAACTGATACAATGCACTGGTCCTCTAACATCCAATGCTTGTCAGTTAAGATAAGAAACGTGTGAGCTTCGTGAACGATGTAGTTCCTTTGAGCAGAAAAGTGACTGCCCTTACCTGAAATGAAGTCTTGCTTGTAGGCAGACTCAGAGCATGGAATTTAACTCCATTTCTGAAGTGAAACACACAGCAAAGTTCTCATCCATGGATCACACTCTGCTTTAGAGCGAGAAGCACACTCTTGCTTTCTAGAGTCTCTAATACAGCAGGAAATCTGAGTGTGCCCAGAACAAATGAACGGTGTTTCCTACACATACGGACCATATCTAGTCCAACTCTGCTTCTGAAACTGATACAAAGCACTGACCCTCTAACATCCAATGCTTGTCAGTTAAGATGAGAAACGTGTGAGCTTCGTGAACGATTTAGTTCGATGGAGCATAAAAGTGACTGCCCTTACCTGAATTGAATTCTTGCTCGTAGGAATACTCAGACCCTGGGATTTAACTCCATTTCTGAAGTAAAACACACAGCAGTGTAATCATCCATTGATCACACACTGCTTTAGAACAAGAAGCACGCTCTTGCTTTCTAGACTCTCTAGGACAGCAGGAAACGTGAGTGTGCTGAGAACAAAAGAATGGTGTTTCCTACACATACAGACATTATATAGTCCAACTCTCCTTCTGAAACTGATACAAGCACTGGTCCTCTAAAATCCAATGCTTGTCTCTTAAGATGAGAAACGTGTGAGCTTCGTGAACAATGTAGTTCGTTTGAGCTGAAAAGTGACTGCCTTTACCTGAAACGAAGTCTTGCCTGTAGGAAGACACAGAGCCTGGGATTTAACTCAATTTTTGAAGGGAAACACACAGCATAGTTCTCATCCATGGATCACACTCTACTTTAGAGCAAGAAGCACGCTCTTGCTTTCTAGATTCTCTAATACAGCAGGAAATCTGAGTGTGCCCAGAACAAAAGAACGGTGTTTCCTACACATACGGACTATATGTAGTCCAAATCTTCTTCTGAAACTGATACAATGCACTGGTCCTCTAACATCCAATGCTTGTCAGTTAAGATGAGAAACGTGTGAGCTTCGTGAACGATGTAGTTCCTTTGAGAAGAATAGTGACTGCCCTTACCTGAAATGAAGTCTTGCTTGTAGGCAGACTCAGAGCATGGGATTTAACTCCATTTCTGAAGTGAAACACACAGCATAGTTCTCATCCATGGATCACACTCTGCTTTAGAGCGAGAAGCACACTCTTGCTTTCTAGAGTCTCTAATACAGCAGGAAATCTGAATGTGCCCAGAACAATGAACGGTGTTTCCTACACATACGGACCATATCTAGTCCAACTCTGCTTCTGAAACTGATACAAAGCACTGACCCTCTAACATCCAATGCTTGTCAGTTAAGATGAGAAACGTGTGAGCTTCGTGAACGATGTAGTTCGATGGAGCTTAAAAGTGACTGCCCTTACCTGAATTGAAGTCTTGCTCGTAGGAAGACTCAGACCCTGGGATTTAACTCCATTTCTGAAGTAAAACACACAGCAGTGTAATCATCCATTGATCACACACTGCTTTAGAACAAGAAGCACGCTCTTGCTTTCTAGACTCTCTAAGACAGCAGGAAACATGAGTGTGCTGAGAACAAAAGAACGGTGTTTCCTACACATACGGACATTATATAGTCCAAATCTGCTTCTGAAACTGATACAAAGCACGGGTCCTCTAAAATCCAATGCTTGTCTGTTAAGATGAGAAACGTGTGAGCTTCGTGAACGATGTAGTTCCTTTGAGCAGAAAAGTGACTGCCCTTACCTGAAATGAAGTCTTGCTTGTAGGCAGACTCAGAGAATGGGATTTAACTCCATTTCTGAAGTGAAACACACAGCATTGTCTCATCCATTGATCACACTCTGCTTTAGAACAAGAACCACGATCTTGCTTTCTAGAGTCTCTAAGACAGCAGGAAATGTCAGTTTGCTGAGAACAAAAGAATGGTGTTTCCTACACATACGGACCATATCTAGTCCAACTCAGCTTCTGAAACTGATACAAAGCACTGGTCCTCTAACATCCAATGCTTGTCAGTTAAGATGAGAAACGTGTGACCTCCGTGAACGATGTAGTTCTTTTGAGCTGAAAAGTGCCTGCCCTTACCTGAAACGAAGTCTTGCTTGTAGGAAGACATAGAGCCTGGGATTTAACTCCTTTTCTGAAGGGAAACAAACAGCGTAGTTTTCATCCATGGATCACACTCTGCTTTAGAGCGAGAAGCACGCTCTTGCTTTCTAAAGTCTCTAAGGCAGCAGGAAACGTGAGTGTGCTGAGACCAAAGAACGGAGTTTCCTACACATACGGACCATATGTAGTCCAACTCGGCTTCTGAAACTGATACAAAGCACTGGTCCTCTAACATCCAATGCTTGTCAGTTAAGATGAGAAACGTGTGAGCTTCGTGAACGATGTAGTTCCTTTGAGAAGAAAAGTGACTGCCCTTACCTGAAATGAAGTCTTGCTTGTAGTAAGACACAGAGCCTGGGATTTAAGTCCTTTTCTGAAGGGAAACACACAGCATAGTTCTCATCCATGGATCACACTCTGCTTTAGAGTGAGAAACACACTCTTGCTTTCTAGAGTCTCTTATACAGCAGGAAATCTGAGTGTGCCCAGAACAAAAGAACGGTGTTTCCTACACATACGGACATTAAATAGTCCAACTCTGCTTCTGAAACTGATACAAAGCACTGGTCCTCTAAAATCCAATGCTTGTCTGTTAACATGTGAAACGTGTGAGCTTCGTGAACGATGTATTTCGTTTGAGCTTAAAAGTGACTGCCCTTACCTGAAACGAAGTCTTTTCTGTAGGAAGACACAGAGCCTGGGATTTAACTCCATTTCTGAAGTGAAACACACAGCATTGTCTCATCCATTGATCACACTCTGCATTAGAACAAGAAGCACGCTCTTGCTTTCTAGAGTCTCTAAGACAGCAGGAAACGTGAGTGTGCTGAGAACAAAAGAATGGTGTATCCTACACATAGGGACCGTATCTAGTCCAACTCTTCTTCTTAAAGTGATACAAAGCACTGGTCCTCTAACATCCAATGCTTTGTGTTAAGATGAGAAACGTGTGAGCTCAGTGAACGATGTAGTTCGTTTGAGCTGAAAAGTGACTGCCCTTACGTGAAACGAAGCCTTGCTTGTAGGAAGACACAGAGCCTGGGATTTAACTCCAGTTCTGAAGGGAAACACACAGCATAGTTGGCATCCATGGATCACACTCTGCTTTAGAGGGAGAAGCACGCTCTTGCTTTCTAGAGTCTCTAAGACAGCAGGAAACGTGAGTGTGATGAGAACAAAAGAACGGTGTTTCCTACACATACGGACCATATCTAGTCCAACTCTGCTTCTGAAACTGATACAAAGCACTGACCCTCTAACATCCAATGCTTGTCAGTTAAGATGAGAAACGTGTGAGCTTCGTGAACGATGTAGTTCGATGGAGCATAAAAGTGACTGCCCTTACCTGAATTGAAGTCTTGCTCGTAGGTAGACTCAGACCCTGGGATTTAACTCCATTTCTGAAGTAAAACACACAGCAGTGTAATCATCCATTGATGACACACTGCTTTAGAACAAGAAGCACGCACTTTCTTTCTAGACACTCTAAGACAGCAGGAAACGTGAGTGTGCTGAGAACAAAAGAATGGTGTTTCCTACACATACAGACATTATATAGTCCAACTTTCCTTCTGAAACTGATACAAGCACTGGTCCTCTAAAATCCAATGCTTGTCTGTTAAGATGAGAAACGTGTGAGCTTCGTGAACGATGTAGTTCCTTTGAGCAGAAAAGTGACTGCCCTTACCTGAAATGAAGTCTTGCTTGTAGGCAGACTCAGAGAATGGGATTTAACTCCATTTCTGAAGTGAAACACACAGCATTGTCTCATCCATTGATCACACTCTGCTTTAGAACAAGAACCACGATCTTGCTTTCTAGAGTCTCTAAGACAGCAGGAAACGTGAGTGTGCTGAGAACAAAAGAATGGTGTTTCCTACACATACAGACATTATATAGTCCAACTTTCCTTCTGAAACTGATACAAGCACTGGTCCTCTAAAATCCAATGCTTGTCTGTTAAGATGAGAAACGTGTGAGCTTCGTGAACGATGTAGTTCGTTTGAGCTGAAAAGTGACTGCCCTTACCTGCAACGAAGTCTTGCCTGTAGGAAGACACAGAGCCTGGGATTTAACTCCATTTTTGAAGGGAAACACACAGCATAGTTCTCATCCATGGATCACACTCTACTTTAGAGCAAGAAGCACACTCTTGCTTTCGAGATTCTCTAATACAGCAGGAAATCTGATTGTGCCCAGAACAACAGAACGGTGTTTCCTACACATACGGACTATATGTAGTCCAAATCTTCTTCTGAAACTGACACAAGGCACTGGTCCTCTAACATCCAATGCTTGTCAGTTAAGATGAGAAACGTGTGAGCTTCGTGAATGATGTAGTTCCTTTGAGAAGAAAAGTGACTGCCCTTACCTGAAATGAAGTCTTGCTTGTAGGCAGACTCAGAGCATGGGATTTAACTCCATTTCTGAAGTGAAACACACAGCATAGTTCTCATCCATGGATCACACTCTGCTTTAGAGTGAGAAACACACTCTTGCTTTCTAGAGTCTCTTATACAGCAGGAAATCTGAGTGTGCCCAGAACAAAAGAACGGTGTTTCCTACACATACGGACATTAAATAGTCCAACTCTGCTTCTGAAACTGATACAAAGCACTGGTCCTCTAAAATCCAATGCTTGTCTGTTAACATGAGAAACGTGTGAGCTTCGTGAACGATGTATTTCGTTTGAGCTTAAAAGTGACTGCCCTTACCTGAAACGAAGTCTTTTCTGTAGGAAGACACAGAGCCTGGGATTTAACTCCATTTCTGAAGTGAAACACACAGCATTGTCTCATCCATTGATCACACTCTGCATTAGAACAAGAAGCACGCTCTTGCTTTCTAGAGTCTCTAAGACAGCAGGAAACGTGAGTGTGCTGAGAAAAAAAGAATGGTGTATCCTACACATAGGGACCATATCTAGTCCAACTCTTCTTCTTAAAGTGATACAAAGCACTGGTCCTCTAACATCCAATGCTTTTGTGTTAAGATGAGAAACGTGTGAGCTCAGTGAACGATGTAGTTCGTTTGAGCTGAAAAGTGACTGCCCTTACGTGAAACGAAGCCTTGCTTGTAGGAAGACACAGAGCCTGGGATTTAACTCCAGTTCTGAAGGGAAACACACAGCATAGTTGTCATCCATGGATCACACTCTGCTTTAGAGCGAGAAGCACGCTCTTGCTTTCTAGAGTCTCTAAGACAGCAGGAAACGTGAGTGTGCTGAGAACAAAAGAACGGTGTTTCCTACACATACGGACATTATATAGTCCAACTCTGCTTCTGAAACTGATACAAAGCACTGGTCCTCTAAAATCCAATGCTTGTCAGTTAAGATGAGAAACGTGTGAGCTTCGTGAACGATGTAGTTCCTTTGAGCAGAAAAGTGACTGCCCTTACCTGAAATGAAGTCTTGCTTGTAGTAAGACACAGAGCCTGGGATTTAAGTCGTTTTCTGAAGGGAAACACACAGCATAGTTCTCATCCATGGATCACACTCTGCTTTAGAGTGAGAAACACACTCTTGCTTTCTAGAGTCTCTTATACAGCAGGAAATCTGAGTGTGCCCAGAACAAAAGAACGGTGTTTCATACACATACGGACATTAAATAGTCCAACTCTGCTTCTGAAACTGATACAAAGCACTGGTCCTCTAAAATCCAATGCTTGTCTGTTAACATGAGAAACGTGTGAGCTTTGTGAACGATGTATTTCGTTTGAGCTTAAAAGTGACTGCCCTTACCTGAAACGAAGTCTTTTCTGTAGGAAGACTCAGAGCCTGGGATTTAACTCCATTACTGAAGTGAAGCACACAGCATTGTCTCATCCATTGATCACACTCTGCTTTAGAGCGAGAAGCACACTCTTGCTTTCTAGAGTCTCTAATACAGCAGGAAATCTGAGTGTGCCCAGAACAAATGAACGGTGTTTCCTACACATACGGACCATATCTAGTCCAACTCTGCTTCTGAAACTGATACAAAGCACTGACCCTCTAACATCCAATGCTTGTCAGTTAAGATGAGAAACGTGTGAGCTTCGTGAATGATGTAGTTCGATGGAGCATAAAAGTGACTGCCCTTACCTGAATTGAATTCTTGCTCGTAGGAAGACTCAGACCCTGGGATTTAACTCCATTTCTGAAGTAAAACACACAGCAGTGTAATCATCTATTGATCACACACTGCTTTAGAACAAGAAGCACGCTCTTGCTTTCTAGACTCTCTAGGACAGCAGGAAACGTGAGTGTGCTGAGAACAAAAGAATGGTGTTTCCTACACATACAGACATTATATAGTCCAACTCTCCTTCTGAAACTGATACAAGCACTGGTCCTCTAAAATCCAATGCTTGTCTGTTAAGATGAGAAACGTGTGAGCTTCGTGAACAATGTAGTTCGTTTGAGCTGAAAAGTGACTGCCTTTACCTGAAACGAAGTCTTGCCTGTAGGAAGACACAGAGCCTGGGATTTAACTCAATTTTTGAAGGGAAACACACAGCATAGTTCTCATCCATGGATCACACTCTACTTTAGAGCAAGAAGCACGCTCTTGCTTTCTAGATTCTCTAATACAGCAGGAAATCTCAGTGTGCCCAGAACAAAAGAACGGTGTTTCCTACACATACAGACTATATGTAGTCCAAATCTTCTTCTGAAACTGATACAATGCACTGGTCCTCTAACATCCAATGCTTGTCAGTTAAGATGAGAAACGTGTGAGCTTCCTGAACGATGTAGTTCCTTTGAGAAGAAAAGTGACTGCCCTTACCTGAAATGAAGTCTTGCTTGTAGGCAGACTCAGTGCATGGGATTTAACTCCATTTCTGAAGTGAAACACACAGCATAGTTCTCATCCATGGATCACACTCTGCTTTAGAGCGAGAAGCACACTCTTGCTTTCTAGAGTCTCTAATACAGCAGGAAATCTGAATGTGCCCAGAACAAAAGAACAGTGTTTCCTACACATACGGACCATATCTAGTCCAACTCTGCTTCTGAAACTGATACAGAGCACTGACCCTCTAACATCCAATGCTTGTCTGTTAAGATGAGAAACGTGTGAGCTTCGTGAACGATGTAGTTCGATGGAGCTTAAAAGTGACTGCCCTTACCTGAATTGAAGTCTTGCTCGTAGGAAGACTCAGACCCTGGGATTTAACTCCATTTCTGAAGTAAAACACAGAGCAGTGTAATCATCCATTGATCACACACTGCTTTAGAACAAGAAGCACGCTCTTGCTTTCTAGACTCTCTAAGACAGCAGGAAACATGAGTGTGCTGAGAACAAAAGAACAGTGTTTCCTACACATACGGACATTATATAGTCCAAATCTGCTTCTGAAACTGATACAAAGCACGGGTCCTCTAAAATCCAATGCTTGTCTGTTAAGATGAGAAACGTGTGAGCTTCGTGAACGATGTAGTTCCTTTGAGCAGAAAAGTGACTGCCCTTACCTGAAATGAAGTCTTGCTTGTAGGCAGACCCAGAGAATGGGATTTAACTCCATTTCTGAAGTAAAACACACAGCAGTGTAATCATCCATTGATCACACTCTGCTTTAGAACAAGAACCACGATCTTGCTTTCTAGAGTCTCTAAGACAGCAGGAAATGTCAGTTTGCTGAGAACAAAAGAATGGTGTTTCCTACACATACGGACCATATCTGGTCCAACTCAGCTTCTGAAACTGATACAAAGCACTGGTCCTCTAACATCCAATGCTTGTCAGTTAAGATGAGAAACGTGTGACCTCCGTGAACGATGTAGTTCTTTTGAGCTGAAAAGTGCCTGCCCTTACCTGAAACGAAGTCTTGCTTGTAGGAAGACATAGAGCCTGGGATTTAACTCCTTTTCTGAAGGGAAACAAACAGCGTAGTTTTCATCCATGGATCACACTCTGCTTTAGAGCGAGAAGCACGCTCTTGCTTTCTAAAGTCTCTAAGGCAGCAGGAAACGTGAGTGTGCTGAGACCAAAGAACGGAGTTTCCTACACATACGGACCATATGTAGTCCAACTCAGCTTCTGAAACTGATACAAAGCACTGGTCCTCTAACATCCAATGCTTGTCAGTTAAGATGAGAAACGTGTGAGCTTCGTGAACGATGTAGTTCCTTTGAGAAGAAAAGTGACTGCCCTTACCTGAAATGAAGTCTTGCTTGTAGTAAGACACAGAGCCTGGGATTTAAGTCCTTTTCTGAAGGGAAACACACAGCATAGTTCTCATCCATGGATCACACTCTGCTTTAGAGTGAGAAACACACTCTTGCTTTCTAGAGTCTCTTATACAGCAGGAAATCTGAGTGTGCCCAGAACAAAAGAACGGTGTTTCCTACACATACGGACATTAAATAGTCCAACTCTGCTTCTGAAACTGATACAAAGCACTGGTCCTCTAAAATCCAATGCTTGTCTGTTAACATGTGAAACGTGTGAGCTTCGTGAACGATGTATTTCGTTTGAGCTTAAAAGTGACTGCCCTTACCTGAAACGAAGTCTTTTCTGTAGGAAGACACAGAGCCTGGGATTTAACTCCATTTCTGAAGTGAAACACACAGCATTGTCTCATCCATTGATCACACTCTGCATTAGAACAAGAAGCACGCTCTTGCTTTCTAGAGTCTCTAAGACAGCAGGAAACGTGAGTGTGCTGAGAACAAAAGAATGGTGTATCCTACACATAGGGACCATATCTAGTCCAACTCTTCTTCTTAAAGTGATACAAAGCACTGGTCCTCTAACATCCAATGCTTTTGTGTTAAGATGAGAAACGTGTGAGCTCAGTGAACGATGTAGTTCGTTTGAGCTGAAAAGTAACTGCCCTTACGTGAAACGAAGCCTTGCTTGTAGGAAGACACAGAGCCTGGGATTTAACTCCAGTTCTGAAGGGAAACACACAGCATAGTTGTCATCCATGGATCACACTCTGCTTTAGAGGGAGAAGCACGCTCTTGCTTTCTAGAGTCTCTAAGACAGCAGGAAACGTGAGTGTGCTGAGAACAAAAGAACGGTGTTTCCTACACATACGGACCATATCTAGTCCAACTCTGCTTCTGAAACTGATACAAAGCACTGACCCTCTAACATCCAATGCTTGTCAGTTAAGATGAGAAACGTGTGAGATTCGTGAACGATGTAGTTCGATGGAGCATAAAAGTGACTGCCCTTACCTGAATTGAAGTCTTGCTCGTAGGAAGACTCAGACCCTGGGATTTAACTCCATTTCTGAAGTAAAACACACAGCAGTGTAATCATCCATTGATCACACACTGCTTTAGAACAAGAAGCACGCACTTGCTTTCTAGACTCTCTAAGACAGCAGGAAACGTGAGTGTGCTGAGAACAAAAGAATGGTGTTTCCTACACATACAGACATTATATAGTCCAACTTTCCTTCTGAAACTGATACAAGCACTGGTCCTCTAAAATCCAATGCTTGTCTGTTAAGATGAGAAACGTGTGAGCTTCGTGAACGATGTAGTTCGTTTGAGCTGAAAAGTGACTGCCCTTACCTGAAACGAAGTCTTGCCTGTAGGAAGACACAGAGCCTGGGATTTAACTCCATTTTTGAAGGGAAACACACAGCATAGTTCTCATCCATGGATCACACTCTACTTTAGAGCAAGAAGCACGCTCTTGCTTTCGAGATTCTCTAATACAGCAGGCAATCTGAGTGTGCCCAGAACAACAGAACGGTGTTTCCTACACATACGGACTATATGTAGTCCAAATCTTCTTCTGAAACTGACACAAGGCACTGGTCGTCTAACATCCAATGCTTGTCAGTTAAGATGAGAAACGTGTGAGCTTCGTGAATGATGTAGTTCCTTTGAGAAGAAAAGTGACTGCCCTTACCTGAAATGAAGTCTTGCTTGTAGGCAGACTCAGAGCATGGGATTTAACTCCATTTCTGAAGTGAAACACACAGCATAGTTCTCATCCATGGATCACACTCTGCTTTAGAGTGAGAAACACACTCTTGCTTTCTAGAGTCTCTTATACAGCAGGAAATCTGAGTGTGCCCAGAACAAAAGAACGGTGTTTCCTACACATACGGACATTAAATAGTCCAACTCTGCTTCTGAAACTGATACAAAGCACTGGTCCTCTAAAATCCAATGCTTGTCTGTTAACATGAGAAACGTGTGAGCTTCGTGAACGATGTATTTCGTTTGAGCTTAAAAGTGACTGCCCTTACCTGAAACGAAGTCTTTTCTGTAGGAAGACACAGAGCCTGGGATTTAACTCCAGTTCTGAAGGGAAACACACAGCATAGTTGTCATCCATGGATCACACTCTGCTTTAGAGCGAGAAGCACGCTCTTGCTTTCTAGAGTCTCTAAGACAGCAGGAAACGTGAGTGTGCTGAGAACAAAAGAACGGTGTTTCCTACACATACGGACATTATATAGTCCAACTCTGCTTCTGAAACTGATACAAACCACTGGTCCTCTAAAATCCAATGTTTGTCAGTTAAGATGAGAAACGTGTGAGCTTCGTGAACGATGTAGTTCCTTTGAGCAGAAAAGTGACTGCCCTTACCTGAAATGAAGTCTTGCTTGTAGTAAGACACAGAGCCTGGGATTTAAGTCGTTTTCTGAAGGGAAACACACAGCATAGTTCTCATCCATGGATCACACTCTGCTTTAGAGTGAGAAACACACTCTTGCTTTCTAGAGTCTCTTATACAGCAGGAAATCTGAGTGTGCCCAGAACAAAAGAACGGTGTTTCCTACACATACGGACCATATCTAGTCCAACTCTGCTTCTGAAACTGATACAAAGCACTGGTCCTCTAAAATCCAATGCTTGTCTGTTAACATGAGAAACGTGTGAGCTTCGTGAATGATGTAGTTCGATGGAGCATAAAAGTGACTGCCCTTACCTGAATTGAATTCTTGCTCGTAGGAAGACTCAGACCCTGGGATTTAACTCCATTTCTGAAGTAAAACACACAGCAGTGTAATCATCCATTGATCACACACTGCTTTAGAACAAGAAGCACGCTCTTGCTTTCTAGACTCTCTAGGACAGCAGGAAACGTGAGTGTGCTGAGAACAAAAGAATGGTGTTTCCTACACATACAGACATTATATAGTCCAACTCTCCTTCTGAAACTGATACAAGCACTGGTCCTCTAAAATCCAATGCTTGTCTGTTAAGATGAGAAACGTGTGAGCTTCGTGAACAATGTAGTTCGTTTGAGCTGAAAAGTGACTGCCTTTACCTGAAACGAAGTCTTGCCTGTAGGAAGACACAGAGCCTGGGATTTAACTCAATTTTTGAAGGGAAACACACAGCATAGTTCTCATCCATGGATCACACTCTACTTTAGAGCAAGAAGCACGCTCTTGCTTTCTAGATTTTCTAATACAGCAGGAAATCTCAGTGTGCCCAGAACAAAAGAACGGTGTTTCCTACACATACGGACTATATGTAGTCCAAATCTTCTTCTGAAACTGATACAATGCACTGGTCCTCTAACATCCAATGCTTGTCAGTTAAGATGAGAAACGTGTGAGCTTCATGAACCATGTAGTTCCTTTGAGAAGAAAAGTGACTGCCCTTACCTGAAATGAAGTCTTGCTTGTAGGCAGACTCAGTGCATGGGATGTAACTCCATTTCTGAAGTGAAACACACAGCATAGTTCTCATCCATGGATCACACTCTGCTTTAGAGCGAGAAGCACACTCTTGCTTTCTAGAGTCTCTAATACAGCAGGAAATCTGAATGTGCCCAGAACAAAAGAACGGTGTTTCCTACACATACGGACCATATCTAGTCCAACTCTGCTTCTGAAACTGATACAAAGCACTGACCCTCTAACATCCAATGCTTGTCAGTTAAGATGAGAAACGTGTGAGCTTCGTGAACGATGTAGTTCGATGGAGCTTAAAAGTGACTGCCCTTACCTGAATTGAAGTCTTGCTCGTAGGAAGACTCAGACCCTGGGATTTAACTCCATTTCTGAAGTAAAACACACAGCAGTGTAATCATCCATTGATCACACACTGCTTTAGAACAAGAAGCACGCTCTTGCTTTCTAGACTCTCTAAGACAGCAGGAAACATGAGTGTGCTGAGAACAAAAGAACGGTGTTTCCTACACATACGGACATTATATAGTCCAAATCTGCTTCTGAAACTGATACAAAGCACGGGTCCTCTAAAATCCAATGCTTGTCAGTTAAGATGAGAAACGTGTGACCTCCGTGAACGATGTAGTTCTTTTGAGCTGAAAAGTGCCTGCCCTTACCTGAAACGAAGTCTTGCTTGTAGGAAGACATAGAGCCTGGGATTTAACTCCTTTTCTGAAGGGAAACAAACAGCGTAGTTTTCTTCCATGGATCACACTCTGCTTTAGAGCGAGAAGCACGCTCTTGCTTTCTAAAGTCTCTAAGGCAGCAGGAAACGTGAGTGTGCTGAGACCAAAGAACGGAGTTTCCTACACATACGGACCATATGTAGTCCAACTCGGCTTCTGAAACTGATACAAAGCACTGGTCCTCTAACATCCAATGCTTGTCAGTTAAGATGAGAAACGTGTGAGCTTCGTGAACGATGTAGTTCCTTTGAGAAGAAAAGTGACTGCCCTTACCTGAAATGAAGTCTTGCTTGTAGGCAGACTCAGAGAATGGGATTTAACTCCATTTCTGAAGTGAAACACACAGCATTGTCTCATCCATTGATCACACTCTGCTTTAGAACAAGAACCACGATCTTGCTTTCTAGAGTCTCTAAGACAGCAGGAAATGTCAGTTTGCTGAGAACAAAAGAATGGTGTTTCCTACACATACGGACCATATCTAGTCCAACTCAGCTTCTGAAACTGATACAAAGCACTGGTCCTCTAACATCCAATGCTTGTCAGTTAAGATGAGAAACGTGTGACCTCCGTGAACGATGTAGTTCTTTTGAGCTGAAAAGTGCCTGCCCTTACCTGAAATGAAGTCTTGCTTGTAGGAAGACATAGAGCCTGGGATTTAACTCCTTTTCTGAAGGGAAACAAACAGCGTAGTTTTCATCCATGGATCACACTCTGCTTTAGAGCGAGAAGCACGCTCTTGCTTTCTAAAGTCTCTAAGGCAGCAGGAAACGTGAGTGTGCTGAGACCAAAGAACGGAGTTTCCTACACATACGGACCATATGTAGTCCAACTCGGCTTCTGAAACTGATACAAAGCACTGGTCCTCTAACATCCAATGCTTGTCAGTTAAGATGAGAAACGTGTGAGCTTCGTGAACGATGTAGTTCCTTTGAGAAGAAAAGTGACTGCCCTTACCTGAAATGAAGTCTTGCTTGTAGTAAGACACAGAGCCTGGGATTTAAGTCCTTTTCTGAAGGGAAACACACAGCATAGTTCTCATCCATGGATCACACTCTGCTTTAGAGTGAGAAACACACTCTTGCTTTCTAGAGTCTCTTATACAGCAGGAAATCTGAGTGTGCCCAGAACAAAAGAACGGTGTTTCCTACACATACGGACATTAAATAGTCCAACTCTGCTTCTGAAACTGATACAAAGCACTGGTCCTCTAAAATCCAATGCTTGTCTGTTAACATGTGAAACGTGTGAGCTTCGTGAACGATGTATTTCGTTTGAGCTTAAAAGTGACTGCCCTTACCTGAAACGAAGTCTTTTCTGTAGGAAGACACAGAGCCTTGGATTTAACTCCATTTCTGAAGTGAAACACACAGCATTGTCTCATCCATTGATCACACTCTGCATTAGAACAAGAAGCACGCTCTTGCTTTCTAGAGTCTCTAAGACAGCAGGAAACGTGAGTGTGCTGAGAACAAAAGAATGGTGTATCCTACACATAGGGACCGTATCTAGTCCAACTCTTCTTCTTAAAGTGATACAAAGCACTGGTCCTCTAACATCCAATGCTTTTGTGTTAAGATGAGAAACGTGTGAGCTCAGTGAACGATGTAGTTCGTTTGAGCTGAAAAGTGACTGCCCTTACGTGAAACGAAGCCT
The DNA here is from genome assembly GCA_949786385.1 of Onychomys leucogaster. Classification (NCBI taxonomy): domain Eukaryota; kingdom Metazoa; phylum Chordata; class Mammalia; order Rodentia; family Cricetidae; genus Onychomys; species Onychomys leucogaster. The sequence continues at coordinate 120,978 of CATKUP010000562.1, forward strand.
TGCTTGTAGGAAGACACAGAGCCTGGGATTTAACTCCAGTTCTGAAGGGAAACACACAGCATAGTTGTCATCCATGGATCACACTCTGCTTTAGAGAGAGAAGCACGCTCTTGCTTTCTAGAGTCTCTAAGACAGCAGGAAACGTGAGTGTGATGAGAACAAAAGAACGGTGTTTCCTACACATACGGACCATATCTAGTCCAACTCTGCTTCTGAAACTGATACAAAGCACTGACCCTCTAACATCCAATGCTTGTCAGTTAAGATGAGAAACGTGTGAGCTTCGTGAACGATGTAGTTCGATGGAGCATAAAAGTGACTGCCCTTACCTGAATTGAAGTCTTGCTCGTAGGAAGACTCAGACCCTGGGATTTAACTCCATTTCTGAAGTAAAACACACAGCAGTGTAATCATCCATTGATCACACACTGCTTTAGAACAAGAAGCACGCACTTGCTTTCTAGACTCTCTAAGACAGCAGGAAACGTGAGTGTGCTGAGAACAAAAGAATGGTGTTTCCTACACATACAGACATTATATAGTCCAACTTTCCTTCTGAAACTGATACAAGCACTGGTCCTCTAAAATCCAATGCTTGTCTGTTAAGATGAGAAACGTGTGAGCTTCGTGAACGATGTAGTTCGTTTGAGCTGAAAAGTGACTGCCCTTACCTGAAACGAAGTCTTGCCTGTAGGAAGACACAGAGCCTGGGATTTAACTCCATTTTTGAAGGGAAACACACAGCATAGTTCTCATCCATGGATCACACTCTACTTTAGAGCAAGAAGCACGCTCTTGCTTTCGAGATTCTCTAATACAGCAGGCAATCTGAGTGTGCCCAGAACAACAGAACGGTGTTTCCTACACATACGGACTATATGTAGTCCAAATCTTCTTCTGAAACTGACACAAGGCACTGGTCGTCTAACATCCAATGCTTGTCAGTTAAGATGAGAAACGTGTGAGCTTCGTGAATGATGTAGTTCCTTTGAGAAGAAAAGTGACTGCCCTTACCTGAAATGAAGTCTTGCTTGTAGGCAGACTCAGAGCATGGGATTTAACTCCATTTCTGAAGTGAAACACACAGCATAGTTCTCATCCATGGATCACACTCTGCTTTAGAGTGAGAAACACACTCTTGCTTTCTAGAGTCTCTTATACAGCAGGAAATCTGAGTGTGCCCAGAACAAAAGAACGGTGTTTCCTACACATACGGACATTAAATAGTCCAACTCTGCTTCTGAAACTGATACAAAGCACTGGTCCTCTAAAATCCAATGCTTGTCTGTTAACATGAGAAACGTGTGAGCTTCGTGAACGATGTATTTCGTTTGAGCTTAAAAGTGACTGCCCTTACCTGAAACGAAGTCTTTTCTGTAGGAAGACACAGAGCCTGGGATTTAACTCCAGTTCTGAAGGGAAACACACAGCATAGTTGTCATCCATGGATCACACTCTGCTTTAGAGCGAGAAGCACGCTCTTGCTTTCTAGAGTCTCTAAGACAGCAGGAAACGTGAGTGTGCTGAGAACAAAAGAACGGTGTTTCCTACACATACGGACATTATATAGTCCAACTCTGCTTCTGAAACTGATACAAAGCACTGGTCCTCTAAAATCCAATGCTTGTCAGTTAAGATGAGAAACGTGTGAGCTTCGTGAACGATGTAGTTCCTTTGAGCAGAAAAGTGACTGCCCTTACCTGAAATGAAGTCTTGCTTGTAGTAAGACACAGAGCCTGGGATTTAAGTCGTTTTCTGAAGGGAAACACACAGCATAGTTCTCATCCATGGATCACACTCTGCTTTAGAGTGAGAAACACACTCTTGCTTTCTAGAGTCTCTTATACAGCAGGAAATCTGAGTGTGCCCAGAACAAAAGAACGGTGTTTCCTACACATACGGACCATATCTAGTCCAACTCTGCTTCTGAAACTGATACAAAGCACTGGTCCTCTAAAATCCAATGCTTGTCTGTTAACATGAGAAACGTGTGAGCTTCGTGAACGATGTATTTCGTTTGAGCTTAAAAGTGACTGCCCTTACCTGAAACGAAGTCTTTTCTGTAGGAAGACACAGAGCCTGGGATTTAACTCCATTACTGAAGTGAAACACACAGCATTGTCTCATCCATTGATCACACTCTGCTTTAGAGCAGGAAGCACACTCTTGCTTTCTAGAGTCTCTAATACAGCAGGAAATCTGAGTGTGCCCAGAACAAATGAATGGTGTTTCCTACACATACGGACCATATCTAGTCCAACTCTGCTTCTGAAACTGATACAAAGCACTGACCCTCTAACATCCAATGCTTGTCAGTTAAGATGAGAAACGTGTGAGCTTCGTGAACGATGTAGTTCGATGGAGCTTAAAAGTGACTGCCCTTACCTGAATTGAAGTCTTGCTCGTAGGAAGACTCAGACCCTGGGATTTAACTCCATTTCTGAAGTAAAACACACAGCAGTGTAATCATCCATTGATCACACACTGCTTTAGAACAAGAAGCACGCTCTTGCTTTCTAGACTCTCTAAGACAGCAGGAAACATGAGTGTGCTGAGAACAAAAGAACGGTGTTTCCTACACATACGGACATTATATAGTCCAAATCTGCTTCTGAAACTGATACAAAGCACGGGTCCTCTAAAATCCAATGCTTGTCTGTTAAGATGAGAAACGTGTGAGCTTCGTGAACGATGTAGTTCCTTTGAGCAGAAAAGTGACTGCCCTTACCTGAAATGAAGTCTTGCTTGTAGGCAGACTCAGAGAATGGGATTTAACTCCATTTCTGAAGTGAAACACACAGCATTGTCTCATCCATTGATCACACTCTGCTTTAGAACAAGAACCACGATCTTGCTTTCTAGAGTCTCTAAGACAGCAGGAAATGTCAGTTTGCTGAGAACAAAAGAATGGTGTTTCCTACACATACGGACCATATCTAGTCCAACTCAGCTTCTGAAACTGATACAAAGCACTGGTCCTCTAACATCCAATGCTTGTCAGTTAAGATGAGAAACGTGTGACCTCCGTGAACGATGTAGTTCTTTTGAGCTGAAAAGTGCCTGCCCTTACCTGAAACGAAGTCTTGCTTGTAGGAAGACATAGAGCCTGGGATTTAACTCCTTTTCTGAAGGGAAACAAACAGCGTAGTTTTCTTCCATGGATCACACTCTGCTTTAGAGCGAGAAGCACGCTCTTGCTTTCTAAAGTCTCTAAGGCAGCAGGAAACGTGAGTGTGCTGAGACCAAAGAACGGAGTTTCCTACACATATGGACCATATGTAGTCCAACTCGGCTTCTGAAACTGATACAAAGCACTGGTCCTCTAACATCCAATGCTTGTCAGTTAAGATGAGAAACGTGTGAGCTTCGTGAACGATGTAGTTCCTTTGAGAAGAAAAGTGACTGCCCTTACCTGAAATGAAGTCTTGCTTGTAGGCAGACTCAGAGAATGGGATTTAACTCCATTTCTGAAGTGAAACACACAGCATTGTCTCATCCATTGATCACACTCTGCTTTAGAACAAGAACCACGATCTTGCTTTCTAGAGTCTCTAAGACAGCAGGAAATGTCAGTTTGCTGAGAACAAAAGAATGGTGTTTCCTACACATACGGACCATATCTAGTCCAACTCAGCTTCTGAAACTGATACAAAGCACTGGTCCTCTAACATCCAATGCTTGTCAGTTAAGATGAGAAACGTGTGACCTCCGTGAACGATGTAGTTCTTTTGAGCTGAAAAGTGCCTGCCCTTACCTGAAACGAAGTCTTGCTTGTAGGAAGACATAGAGCCTGGGATTTAACTCCTTTTCTGAAGGGAAACAAACAGCGTAGTTTTCATCCATGGATCACACTCTGCTTTAGAGCGAGAAGCACGCTCTTGCTTTCTAAAGTCTCTAAGGCAGCAGGAAACGTGAGTGTGCTGAGACCAAAGAACGGAGTTTCCTACACATATGGACCATATGTAGTCCAACTCGGCTTCTGAAACTGATACAAAGCACTGGTCCTCTAACATCCAATGCTTGTCAGTTAAGATGAGAAACGTGTGAGCTTCGTGAACGATGTAGTTCCTTTGAGAAGAAAAGTGACTGCCCTTACCTGAAATGAAGTCTTGCTTGTAGTAAGACACAGAGCCTGGGATTTAAGTCCTTTTCTGAAGGGAAACACACAGCATAGTTCTCATCCATGGATCACACTCTGCTTTAGAGTGAGAAACACACTCTTGCTTTCTAGAGTCTCTTATACAGCAGGAAATCTGAGTGTGCCCAGAACAAAAGAACGGTGTTTCCTACACATACGGACATTAAATAGTCCAACTCTGCTTCTGAAACTGATACAAAGCACTGGTCCTCTAAAATCCAATGCTTGTCTGTTAACATGAGAAACGTGTGAGCTTCGTGAACGATGTATTTCGTTTGAGCTTAAAAGTGAGTGCCCTTACCTGAAACGAAGTCTTTTCTGTAGGAAGACACAGAGCCTGGGATTTAACTCCATTTCTGAAGTGAAACACACAGCATTGTCTCATCCATTGATCACACTCTGCATTAGAACAAGAAGCACGCTCTTGCTTTCTAGAGTCTCTAAGACAGCAGGAAACGTGAGTGTGCTGAGAACAAAAGAATGGTGTATCCTACACATAGGGACCATATCTAGTCCAACTCTTCTTCTTAAAGTGATATAAAGCACTGATCCTCTAACATCCAATGCTTTTGTGTTAAGATGAGAAACGTGTGAGCTCAGTGAACGATGTAGTTCCTTTGAGCTGAAAAGTGACTGCCCTTATGTGAAACGAAGCCTTGCTTGTAGGAAGACTCAGAGAATGGGATTTAACTCCAGTTCTGAAGGGAAACACACAGCATAGTTGTCATCCATGGATCACACTCTGCTTTAGAGCGAGAACCACGATCTTGCTTTCTAGAGTCTCTAAGACAGCAGGAAATGTCAGTTTGCTGAGAACAAAAGAATGGTGTTTCCTACACATACGGCCATTATATAGTCCAACTCAGCTTCTGAAACTGATACAAA